>OMLF01015403.1:17234-28583 GCA_900302615.1 Holocentrus rufus
TAGGTGGTGCGTTCATAGAAGGGCGCTGCAGCCATCCTTTTACCATCTTGTAAATGATCAAGGTGGGGCAATAAAAAGAGAGTTTCCTGTAACGCAATAAAACAAACGAAAAGCACTCTCTGACTTTGCCTGGGGTGAGAAACTCTCCTATGCAGGATTTTTAAGTGTGCACCAGTGCTGCCCTGCAGGAAAAAAAAAGAGAGAGGCTGTGGCTGAAGCTCTCTGCCGATGACAGACTTCAAAGCACAGTTTATGCCACTGGACTCCTGGGGAAATAAACATGTATTTACATTCAGTGTGACAGGCCCAAGTGGCACGATGCAGGGTGCCAGCGAGTTACGTAACAGCTTCTGAGAAAACTGGCCTGCTGCAAGAGATTAGACACAACAGACCAGAGCAGGCCCACTGGGAAACACCACGAGGTGTCTTCGGTTATATAAAGAGGTAATGCCATTAATAACCTGCACACTCCCTCCTGCAACCAATTGTTTCAAATCAACAGCCTTGCGCTCATGGTAAATACAGTGCAAAGCGCCAAGCTGCAAATGGGGTCTATTTTTATTTGCTGCACACTTCATGTGAGTCACTAGATTAAAAAAACACAAAGTAACTCCTCACAGGAAGTTATTGAAGTTGCTAGCACCTGTTTTTTTTTCCAGTCTAAACCTTTTAATGAGTTCGTACAAGAGAAGATAAATCATCAACAGACAGCGCAGGATGAAGTATGTCCCTTTGCATTTCATGTAGATTTGAAGTGGCTTGAAGAGGGGTCTACATGGTACCCATCCCCTGAAGCCGCCCACACAAACATAATCCCCTTACTCCCACCCTCGTCTCTGAGAGATACCAAATGGGTTCAGGCATGTTGTTCTCTGCCAATAATATGCTGTTTGCAGTGGAATAACACCTGTGTGGGACCTGTAATAATGCAACACCTGCATCAAGAGACCATTCCTCTACGTTTGTGTGTCTTTTTCTGTGTTTTTCCTCCTCTTTACTGTACAGTACTTACCTGGTTGGAATTTGGAAATTGGCCTCCCTGTCAAGCCGGTATGCCACCTGGAGGGAAGTCGAGCCGTCCACCTTCCTCACGCCTTTCAGAGGGATCACATCCAGCTGGAATTGGGTGATCAGGTCAAAACCTAAATAGGGAAGAGAGAGTGTAAATAATGACAGTGATAATTGTTATTATGACTAATATTAAAGGCACAATATGTAAAATTGCTTTGAAGTGAAACCCTGTTAGAGTCAACTGACAAGACATGGAATACCCACTAAATGGTAATAAATGCAAAATAATATAATATAATACAATAGTAATAATATTAATAATGTTCATGATAATAATGCTAATGTTAATGCTAATACCAAATAATAATAATAATAATGATAATGACAATAATGTACAAATCACAATTATGCATTATTATTATTCGAATTTGCATTTACATCACTAATGTTAGCATTATTAGCATTACTTGTATTAATATTTTAATATTGACATTAACATTATTAATATTATTAGCATTATTGTTGTTGGTATTAGCATTATTAACATTTTTATTGATGAAAACACATAATATTTTTTTGTTGTTATCATTAGCTGTACTTCCATAAATTATTTTGCCCTCTGAGTTGTTCACAGTCACACCATCTCAGAAGTGTATCTTTGGGCTGCAGAAAATGCATAGTGTGCTGTTTAGTGAAAATATCAGCAGCACACAAGCTATTATGATAAAAGAAAATACAGACTTAGCATAATCATGAATTGCACCTGAAATTAATTAGTCTTCCTCTGAAACTTTGCTTTACATCTCAAAACCACAGAGTAAAACATGTGCCGATGTTTTGAGGGAGCGAATTGTTTCAAACAGGGCAGCGGTGAGCAATTACAATCTTGCTGAGTTAGAGTTGTCCCAACTAAAATTCTGTCAGCCTCAAGTGGAACATTTTATTTGCCTCATTTGAAACCTTTAGGTGTCTTGAGGCATTAGGCAGCCCACCCTGTTCAACTAATTAAAGTTACCACCTTCCTTTGGATAGTCTATTTTCTCTTTTAAGGGATTTTCAAAACAGAGGCTGGTGGTTTTACAACTGCTTCAGCTGCTGTTTTTAGTTTTGTTAGAGCACACACAGCAGAAGATCATTATTTCACAGGGCAGGAATATCACACAAAGAATATTCACCTGGAAGGTCATCTTGTCCATTTCTCATTGGTGGGCAGACAGTATCGCCATCCAATCTGTTGAGATCCAGTTCTAATAGAACAAAACAACAAGCAAAAAAAATCATGTTCCACATACTCCTTGTAGAATTTGATACATGCAATAACTTTGACATGTAATAAATTATCATTCAGTTTCATTCAGTTGGAGTCTTCCAGAGGGAGTTACAGGGGAAAAAAGCAAGGCCTTCTTTGCCAGAGCTGATTAGCATCACAATGCACAGTAGTGCATTTTTAATGTGAGTTTCTTTTACAACTACACTAATATGTCAGATATCTCAAAAGTACAAACACAGGCTAATATCAACACAGTGTTTAGGATTTACGATGCAGAACTTTCAGACGCCCCCAGTGATCCAAATACGTCATATGAGATGGAAATATAATGTTGATGAATGTGGCGGCTACTGTTGCATGACTGCGGAGTCACAAAGTCAAGGCCATATTTCTAATGTCTTCAGAAAGATTTTAGAGGGGCCATCTGGCAGGTGAGCTGCTTTCCTTTTTATTTATACGTAAGTGATTTATCAAAATGGAAGTTTCCTTTGGTGGATACTGCGACCCGCAATACATCACGTCACCATTTCATTTTGGCTTTCATCATCCATAATTCTCAGCTGATTGAGCAATTTAACTATTTTGGTGGTGATGGGGGGGAGTTTTCAAGACAAAAGGCTACACTTGTTTATCAGTGCCATTAAGGAATTCAGTTAATATAAATTATGAATTCAGAAAAGCTGATAGAACAAGTAATCATACAATGTTTCAGATATTGCCCAGTATTAAGCATACATGTTGCAGCTTCCAAAAACTTCAGAAATAAAGTTCTTAGGCTTCATAGTTATTCAGGAATTTGTGAGAGAAATGCCAGGGTATGTCAAAAGAGGGCGCTATCCTTGCGGTGTCACTACGCTGCAGCCTTTCCCCCTCTCTCCACTCTGAAGTGGAAATGCAAACTCCATCAAACGAGGATCTGGAAGTCATGAAAGGACAGCTGGAGGGGCTCCCCAGTCAATAACCTGAGTCAGCTCATTTAGAGTGAGCGGTGTGAACACAACACATCTGGAAGCCTTTCTCAGATCCCCCATAACTGCTGAGAAATGAGATACAGTAGTGAGACGGTATTTACTACCAATAAACACTTATCTGACTGTGCATGTGGGCTTCAAGTTGTTAAAGTTACTGCCTGTCGCGGCAATAGGCTCAAAAAGCCAGTCATTAGTGCAATGAGTGAGAGATGAACCACAATTAAGACGTCACATGTGGCTGCATGTGCATAGTGACAGAAAAAGCAGCTGTTTTAAAATACTGAACATACAGTGTGAAGTTTGTTTACTCTTGCATATACTGTACACGCATATCACGTTTTAGAATGCATGCACTACTTTAGATTTGATATTGTAGCAAATGTAGAGAACAGGCTTGTCGTGATTATCAGAGAGGAGATTTAATCTGATTTAATCTTACAAAGCAGATCAGCACAGTACACTGGCTATTTTTGGCTTTTGCTTTGTGAGTTTTGATAAAGAGGATGACCTCACAGCAGCAGTCAACATGTGGGTTACTCCCTTTGACAGTGTTTATATGGCAAACAGCTTCGCAGCAACGATGGCATTCATGCTGCTACACGGTACACTGAATCCGTAGTGTGTCAGTGATTGTGCATTGCACTGTGGGTAACTTACGTCCAAGTGCTGGAGCGAGGAGGAGTGACAGTGCAGCCATACAGACAGAAGGGTACACCGACATTGCTAGACGGCATGGTTGCTTTCTGTTCAGGGAGAATTGAGAAGGTCAGTATTCAGGTATACATCTAAATCACTTTCACAGTTTCACATTTGTCTGAATCAATAACACATGACAGCAGCAGTGTGAGCCACCTTTCAATTGATTTCTATGGTCATCCTGAGAACAAAGAATGAGAGACCAACTGCAAGTCACTCTTTCAAAATGCATTTGCCCTGCATTCCTACCCTGCCCCCAATAAAGATAAAGAGGATTACAAATCACGGGGATACTAAATGCCAAGTGAGTAGACACAGCTATGGCATCACAGGGAGGTGGTATGATCCCTTTGACAAATGAAAATGAACGATAATGCCCTACACAAGCTATTACTGCGATAAGGAAACGAAAACTTGGCCAAAGGCCAGACTAAGTTTGAATGCTATTGTGCCTCTCTGTATGACAGACATCCGTGCAAATCTTACGGCCCATCCTGTAACAAATCAAATTCAGTTACATGTTTATTTCATAGATACATGAAGCAGAAATGATCCCATAGTTTTTTGAGCGCAAGTTAGCTAACCCGTGAACTTGAATGGCAATTAAAAATATCAAAGGCAGTGACTTTTTTTCATTCATTCATGACTATGTCATTCATGATCTTGGAAAGTATACAGGCCAACTATCTAACTTACCTAGATAGTATGGCTACTTGGATGGTCAACAAGGCTAGCAAGCACTAGACTTCATAATTTTAGCTAACCACTTCTTGTCTTTTCCACTGAGCGTCATTCTAAGGTTACTTAGCCAGAGAAACTGTTGTTCTTTGGCTCTGCCCACTGACATTTAACTCAACCAATGAGATATCATTTGTGCCTTCAGAGCAGATCTGCCCCTGAAAAATGTTTGACGAACTAGAACTCCAATCGCCTATCATGTAGCTCTTTGGGCTCAGACCAGACATCCCCATAGGTCTACTGCATATTGGGGTCTCTGCTCTGAACAAGTTTGCATGTCTACTTTTAAATATGGTGGGTGATGAATCATAGCAATATCCATGGAGTTGTGCCCAGGTGATGTTACACACTAGTACATGTGTCAAAACAGCAGTACATTTCTGCCTATACCTTCTACCGCTTTCTCTCACTCTCTGTCTTCCCTTGCTTAGTTTGTGTGTGCTGAGTGATGCCTGTTCTCCACAGTGTCTCCATTAAAACCATCATCAGCATGATTACTGGCAAGATCTGGGGTGACAGTGATAGCCAAGACTCATGTGAAAATTGTGGCAATTTGGGACGTTTATGCAAAATGAGGTAGCATGGTGGAGGAAAGTGTTTAACCGCTAGTAGCCACCTCTTTTGCATGAACTTCTATTTCATATTCGCATGGCTTGCAAAGTTGTGTGTGTGCGTGTGTGTGTGTGTGTGTGTGTGTGTGTGTGTGTGCGCGTGTGCGCGTGGTGCTGTCAGAGGAATGACTAATGGCTTACTCAGCAAGGTCCCTTCAGAGGAAGCAACGGGCACTAACATTATGCCCTTCACGTTAAAGGAGCATCCCCAGAGCCCCAGAGGCTGGCTGTCCATTTTCCATGCCAATCCATCTACAGCCCAGCCTGATGCTACAGTACCACAGAGATCCAGTGGGACATGAAGGGATGCTGAGGGAAGCTTTCACTGCTGAATCCATCAAATCTACGTCACAGTTATTTGAGCCAGGTGCTCATATTCAGTGATAAAGTGGTAAATA
Source organism: Holocentrus rufus (assembly GCA_900302615.1). Taxonomy (NCBI): domain Eukaryota; kingdom Metazoa; phylum Chordata; class Actinopteri; order Holocentriformes; family Holocentridae; genus Holocentrus; species Holocentrus rufus. The sequence continues at coordinate 22,930 of OMLF01015403.1, forward strand.
ATACGGTATAAGGCAAACAACCACCAATAAAAACAAAATCAGCTCTATTTTCACAAGTTTTTTTTATGCTTTTGTTCCTTAAAGACTCTATCTTCATATAGCTTAAGTCAGTTGGCACTACCATTGATGTGGACCATTGCTGTATAAAGATTTATGCCAGCCTTAGAAGGCTTAAAAGGAAAACTCTATTCCCTAAATAAAAAGGTGAGTAAACTGAGTTCAGCTGGGTTCACGCTCCACTACACCTCGGCTCATATTGTAAAACGACCTTGTCTTGCATTTCTCACTATATATAACCACTATTCTTGTTGTGTATGTAATATTTGAATAGGGAGTGGAGGCCAAAACAAGGGATGAAAAACAGCAATGGCCTTGTATGTTCCTTTGGCAGAAACATGATTGCGGGGCTTTTCAACGTGAATTTGTCCTCATATTCAGGCTGATGCAGCTACAGACCAGGGGGAAAAATTGCCACACTGATGCCTTTGCATAGTAGACAAAGAATCCCACAGGGGTCAATTGTTACCAGGAGTAATGGCATCAAAAGCATCTGAAGACTGATAGATCTGGAAAGCTTGACAGCTGCCTGAACATTGGCTTTTGAGCTGCTGACACAGCTTCCTATATTTTTTGTAGAAGCTGACCTCCACATAGGCATATACTGCTGCGAAACCATGCATAAATGTAGCATCTAAATGTAAATGTCTGCACTGTTTATCCTGCTGAGGTCAATGGAACTGTCCCACAATGGTAAGTAGCAGGGCTGGGATGATATGCTTATGACGATACTTGGGCGACGATACAATTGACGATGCAATTCCATATGTTTTGCAATTCTTAAGTATTGTGATTCTAGAAATATTGTGATTACATTATTTATTGTGATTTTTGCTGAGACCATGGGAAAAAGTTAAATCATACACTCCTGTATATCATGAGTCGTATTTCCAAAAACAATGCACATCACTTGTCAGTCAGTCTTGAGTTTTATTTCAGCAGGATCATTGCTATACTGCATATAAAAGTGGTAAATAAAATGTACATGTACAATAGAATGAATTAATAGATTTTTGAAATAAACTACATTTAGCTGTTCCTGCTCATTAAAATACTATCGCGATACTTGGGTGCCGATTTGATTAAAAAAATCATGGAAAAACATAAAAAATAAAAATAAAAAAATAAAGAAAGAATTGCTATACTTGAGAGAATCGATTTTTATCCCCACCCCTACTAACTGGGAGTTGTGGTTACCAATGTATTCTCAGTGAAACACCAAAATACCTGATGCATAATTTTCATAGACAAAACTCATATATAGTGCCATCACAGTTTTGTGTTGCACAAAAAAATCCCGCAAAATATCAAACCTTAAATTTCCATTCATGAATCAATCAGTCAAGGAAATAACATGTCATCCACATGCGTCTTTGTCATTCATCAACATTTTATGCCTGTGACAAGACTTTCTGTCGCAGTCGTACTCTAGATGAAGTATCAACAAGCATCTGAAGTGGCACCCATATGGTGATGGCCCTTAGGTGCCCTCAGAATGCTGAGTGTGTGCCAGCACTATTGGCATGACTTCTGTGCACTTATTAATTACCCAAACTGGATTGCTGCTTGACATAAAGCATTCAGCCATACAAATGAAACGCTTCAGTCTCTTTAATCAGGAAGTTTGTAAGGAAGTCATTTCAGGAAAGCTCTGGACAAAGCAGTATGTGTCTTTTTTATGTCTGTCGTCACACCATGAAGGATCACTGGTGATACTGCAGGCCTTAGCCATATTCAAACAAGCACGCACATGCACACAGTCTATTTCCAGAGGTCAGTTCACACACACTTAACGGAAACACAATTAAGCACCAACAGGCTAAAGAACGGAGGCATGAAATTTACAGCTTGAGCATGCTTTCCCCCCATCCCTTGTTGAACTGCCCACCAGAAGAGGTTTAAAGACTGCATGCATGTGTGTGTGGGCCAGATTAGGATGCACTTTTATCACAACCCTGGAAAATGGCCAGCGTCTTTAATCTGTGCAAGAGCTAAATATCTTATTACACCCGCAGCATCACTGAATCATCAGAGGGTTACACACTGCAAATAAGCAGATGTTTCCTCTTTCTAAATGAAGATAAAAATAAATCAGCAGTGTAAGCCAAAGAAGATTGAACAGAAATTATTAAGTGAGCGCCCTGTGGTGAAATGGGTCTCTGTGTTCGAGTCACTGTCAGACTGCAAACTCAGAGACAAAGGTTTGTTCATGATGAGCGGAGAGAAAAGGATTTGAAGTGAGAAATTTACCTCGTCAGATCAGAGCTGTGGAAGGCCATGTTTCACTCCCCTCCGTGATGGGAGACAGACAGGCTCGGCAATGAGGCACAATGGTGAGAGAGAGGAGCAGAAGGAGCCACAGACATGAAATTCCCCCTTGAAGTCAGTCCTACCTGCGCATGTTGAGGACTGACTGAGGGAAGCAGTGGAGGGGATGCTCAAACTTTTTCTGAGGACACATAAAAGTTTGTTCTTTGGTTTCCCATTGGCCAGAGTCTCCTAAGGAGGTGGTGACTAAATTTTATTACCAACACTTAAAAAGATGTGGAGGCCTCTGGTCCTTCTATGTGTACCCCCCGCCTCCCTCCTCTTTGGGTGCCCCCTAATGACATGTGTTGGCTGTATGTAATTCTCTTAATAATTATCGTCAGGATAGGGAAGGTCTAGCCAGTGAGTGATGAAATGTGGATTTCATAATCATGTGTATGCATTGCCGTAGCTGAAGAATGTGTTAGCTTTTAGTGTTGACATGAGGAAAGCCTTGTTATTACCTGAACGTCCTCAGGCAGACAAGCTGTTTACTTATCCTGCATGTTATGTCACTGCATGATGGATGTGACTTTTGATCCGCTGAATCAAATACTCCAGTGTAGATTTGTTTTGCACATCAGAAAATCAAAGATCTGCAACTAAAATTTACTATGAGAGACTGACTGAATGGAGGAAAACACATTTATAGTTAGGGCTGGGTATTGGCAAGGACTGTATGATATAATATGTATCACAATACATGGGTCATGATCTGATTAGTATTACAATACATTGCAGTATTCTACAGAACTAACTGAAAATGTATAAACAGAGCTCAAAAGGCTGCCTACTGCACCTGGGTAATCTAATAAAATAATCAACTTTTTAAAAAAAAAAAATTTTTATGATGAATCGCTTGACAAACAGACTCAACAATTCCAGAATTAGCACGATACACTTACTTGTCATGACATCATACGAAAATGAAGTGCATGAAAGATATGTATCAATACAAGAATCAAGCCACAGAGTTGATACAGTACTGTGAAAAATACTATTGCAACACTGTATCAAAATATGCCTTAACATTCTTCATTGTCCATTTATACTTGCTAGATTGTGCAGGCACACTGACATACTCAACTGCCCTAAAAGATATGTTAGGTTCCACTGTACACTGGCATTTTGAGGAGTCAAGAACTACTATGCCCATGGGTGCAGTTCTATCTGAAGCACTAAGCAAATGTCATTTATGTCTTGTTTAAGAACAACTGAATAAATTTGAAATATTTGCAACAACAGATTTAAAGGAAAAGAAGTTTTGATCTAAAAATAAAAGTGATAACCACTAGTATCCAGAAACATGACTGTTTATTAGGACATACTGTATTTTTATGAGCGTGCATACCGTATGGACATTATGGATAGTATTGTTTCAGTATCTGCATTCATAAGGCTGTATTCCTGTGTGTGTGTGTGTGTGTGTGTGTGTGTGTGTGTGTGGTGTTATTGATCCTGGCAGGTGCTGAGAAGTCTAGTTGTCCCTACTGCATGATATCAAATAAAAGATGATCATCTGCAACTAAGGCTCAGCAACCTCACTGCCATCGGATACTCCGCAATTTACTACAACCAATAATGTAAAGGTCAAGGATAAGATATTTGTGCGTGCGTATCATTTTGCATCGATCGATCGTGCTTTTGTAGCTACACAACGGTGCTCAGCTGTAAGGGGAACACAATACAGTGACTGGGTGCTCTGGGGGATCTGGGAGGGAGATCATGTGTCTGGCCGAGATAACTGAGATCTCATGCTTTCAATGAGAGCGTATGCCCAGGCTGTGCAGGCGGGGGAGAGGGAAAACAATTTGCGATTATCCATGCACGCGCAGGCCCCATGACTAGAACACTTGTGACCCAGAGTCATACACTCGCCAGGGGCCTTGAGTTGTGAACAAGTAAAAACAGGAATATTTTGCTTGAAAGGCTGCAATATCAAGCTGCGGTTTGGTTGAATTTCGGCTCTGTGATGTTTAGCCTAGACTCTGTCACGTTTTGGTAATTGTAATAGGAGGCATGGCAGCATCACAAATCTCCTAGACACCACGACTGGCACAGTTAAGTCCAGTGGAGAACTGGCTGTATGCAAATAGTGTCTAAATATAACAACCAGGCAAAAAAGAAAGAGAGAGATATCTTAAGACTGCTGTGGTGTTAGTGTTGCTCTATTCTGTAATAAGTATATGAGTTATAAGTAAAAGTGAATTATGAGTTACCAAAATTAGCTTACATTATGACAGTCATCTGTCTTGAAAAAAGCAGTTCACCTGAACAGCATGCTAGCTAGCTAACTAGCTAATTTAGGCTAATTTAGTAAGGCAACTAATGTTGTCAAGTCTCCTTCACTATTATTGTCATACTCCGAATATCAACCAATGACTACTTCGAAGGTTATTTCCAGAGCATGTGTATGTCACAGTCGCTCAACAAGGCTGTTTCCCTTGCTGCCCCCTGTATACCAAAATCCATTTTGCATAATTGTCATTTTGGACAGCTATACCACGGCAGCAAGTGAGATGGAAAGTGGAACCTATATACAAATGTAGTAAAAGACCAAGTTCTTGTTAATAATGTTATCCATTTTAATTTAGAATAAATTCAAAATTTACAAATGAAATTGTATTGTCATTTCATCTTTTCATTAGTCACCTATGTTAATTAGCATAACTAAAAGTAAAGCATTGATTCTGATTGATAATTAAAAGCTTTGCAATTTCGGTTGCATCCACTTTTTGAATGTCTATTCATTCAAAATCTTCCATTAGCTAGCAAGAAGGTCTAGCCTTCAGTCTGACAACCACACTTGCATAGATCACTTCCTTCAAAGGAAGAAGCATCTGAAGTGGGACATTGCACAATCCATTGCCTGCCTTCTTTGTTCAATTCTGATTGGTCACTTTTTTCCTTTACTTTAGTTAATTTGAAATAGCTAGTGGCATTTAACAGGATTGAGGTTGCTGTTACCAGAGAACTGAAGACCTCAAACATGGCTACCAAAGGCATTCAGGTGCATTAAATGTCTCAAAATCTCATCTGAAAAAAAGAAAAAGAAGAGGAAAAAAACTGATCTTAATAAGGTAATAAGGAATCTGTGCCAAATCAAATTAAGACCAAACTGCAGTCAATAGGGTTTAAAACCTCATGAACAAAGTCTGAAATATACCTAATGATGTTTGTGTGAGTATTTGTTTCTTTGCTGTGCATGCCCTCCCTGAAATTTCTGCCAGTTTTTCAAGACTATGGTTATCTGGGCCCTGGCAACCGTCTGCTAAAAAAAAAAAAAAAAA
>OMLF01015403.1:28603-40826 GCA_900302615.1 Holocentrus rufus
AAAAAAAAAAAAAAAAAAAAAATCAATAGTGCTCTTCTCTTAATCAAGAGCGCTCTGAGTTTATGGCAGAGTGCCACAAGAGAAATGCAGCAATTGACTTTGAGATTTTTAAGAGGAAGGTGAAACTGGGATCAGAGGACAGAAGCAGCTATGCTGGGTTCACTTGGACTGCATAATGTACATAAGAGAATAAAAGACGCTGATAGAGCGAACAAATTTCCTTCTGATAAAAAACTTGAATACACAGTTACCGGCGCCAATAGCTTCTGGGGCCATTTTATTCGCCTGCAGTTACATAACCCCCTCCTCCCTTGTCTGACATGTGGTCTAGTCTGTAAGGAGTTGTTTAACCAGGACAGATGGCATTTAATTGCAGTACCTGATTGCCAGGAACAAGTGATACAGTGCTGGTTAGTGGTTTTCTCCCTTGTGACTTTGTTGGTTCACTATTTCTTCCATATAACGAGCCTTTTACTACTTCAGAAATTTGATCTCCAGAGCCTCATCATTCACATTTATTGTTCACTTCATTGTTCTTTAAAATTGTAACAACATTATCACATTCATCCTCATTATTTCCTTATCAAAAATTGTTTCCATTAAATTCCTTACTGCAATTCACAGAATATATGTGTCTGCCTAACTGATGAGGTATCTCTCTTCTTACTTCATCCTTCATAAAGGTAGACTTGGTGCTCTTTTTTTTAATTTATCCCTATGGAAAAATTAGTCAAGACACAATTATTCAAAAAAAGTGCTGTGTGTTTAAACTGGTGCATGCTTTTTAGTCACAGTCACAGTTTTTGACTTGATCCTCAGCTTTGAAAATAAACACTTAGGGAATAATCTTGCCACCAGATTCCGCTGCACCCTGCATCATATGGCTTGCAGGCTCTTTGGTTTTTAAGTTAATTGGGAAGCCTTTTGGGAACCTTTAATATTTTTTATGTTTAATGCAATTCTACACTAAATGAAAAATAAAATCCTCAGATGGGGTTTCAGTGGACAAAGACATACCAAACAGCACTCTGGGGTTTGTGGGATGAAAAGCATTGGGGGCCCCTGGCTTAGTGAATAGAGAGACCACCCTGTAACTGGTGACCCGGGCTCATTAAGTGACAGCAGCTTATGAGGCTGCAGCCTTTCATATAAACTGCACTTAAAATTGAGGGTGATAGCTAAATAATGGATCAGAAAAGAGCTTATTAAAGCCTCTACTCCGTTATCAGATTTAGGGTGTTGAATACTTCATGGGGCAACTGGGGGGTTAATTTCACAGTGTTTAACTGAATGCAATTTTCTGATTAGTCTATCTGATTTTGTTGCCAGAAAAATGTATCTCTGTAATCCACTTGCATCTCATACACTTCAAGTAAAGTGCTATCTTACATTCAGTTTAATATCATGTCCATGAAGTATTATTTTATTATTTGCTTTGACAATAATAATAATCAGACATTCATAGTGCGCCTGTAATGCGCTTATGATGCCTTATTGTATAATGCCACTGCAAGTAAGCTGTTACTGCAATTTTCTCATCTTTGGCTGATCATTATACTGTGAGGAAATTGTATAACTGCTTCTAATGGGTGTCTAATCTGCGATGCACTCCATGTAAAGTGTCATCCACATGATTATTACTGCATTCATACTTTGTTTGCATAATACTCCTTTGTTTCTTTGCATGGTAACTTCCTGCTGCTCGGCTCACTTCTGCTTTTAGGAGGCAGGCTCTGACGTCAGCTCGCCCATTGGACGCACACTATTGTGCAGCAGCAGGACACATTGGGTGCTGACCATTAATATTCCCCTGTGAAACTATCCATACTATTTATGTATTCTGTCTGAAACGGGCGGGCGCGGGGGATAAACGCAAAGCCAAATTCCGCGACAGACGGTGCTGCACTTTCCCAAATTGAAATCCCCTGTGAGGGGAGAGAGACATAGAGGGAGAGTAGGTAGGGGGAGAGAGAGAGCGAGCGAGAGAGAAAGAGAGAGAGAGAGAGAGAGAGGGAGCGAGAGAGGACTGCAGAACATACAGGGTCTGGATGAATAACCATGGCAACAGCAGCAGCAGCAGGAGAAGCGGTGATATAAACATTGCAAGCCGCACATCCATCCGCAACAGCGATTTACTAAGGCTGAATCCAGAGCCTTTGCGGATAAGACTCCATCACTGCTAAGGTAAGAAGGGTGTTTTTTTTTCTTGTATATGTGACATCTTCTTTCTGCTTTAGTGGGATGGTTGTTGGCCGGTTTCTCATGTGTGTGTGTGAAACATGAGAGGCTTTGGGAAGCTCGTTGTCATACAATACAGTAGAAAGCTGCTACTGTATAGACTGGCAGTGGGTCAAAACGCTCAGGCAGTGTGAACTGGGATGCTTTTTAGAATAGGCTCTAGAATTGAAATGTAGGTATTGTAGCCATAATTAATACACCATGGGTGGTATTTGTTTATTACAGCTATTTCTCTGACTATTGTGGTCAACTTTGGGTACCAGCCTTCTGTAAATAGACCTTACAGCCGTCCATGCTGTCATAAATGAACAAAGCAATGGTTAAATTGATTTAAAATGAACTTTAAATCAATCATAATGATACAAATAAATATAACAAAAGAATTAGATCACTGAGGCTGGTACAATTATGATAGGTAGGGATATTTGTCTGAGCTGCTGTGTGTATGATCAACTTTGCACAGCACGTATCGTCCTTGTTGGATAGTCCTACAGCGCTTTACACTGTCAAAAAATGAACAAAACAAGCCCTTGCTTCAAAACGAAACAAAAGTCATTTATTCCCTTTGTCACCAGGCAGGTGGTGTCAGGTGTGGGGCTCCCAGACACAAGGATAAAAAGAAAGCAAAAAAACAATGTAAGCTTAAATGCAGAAAATAGACTGCTACACCTGCTTCAGCAGTTATTAAGGCCTTTCATTAAATACAGGGCTAAAGCTTGAGTTATACTGAACTGTCAGGCACTCCTGTGACTGAAATAAACATTTAACTGAGACAGAAAACAACATAGGAAACCATGTTAGAGTACATATAGTTTTAGGCTAAAGTGCCAGCAGTAATATCCACTACCATGCTTTTCAACCAACTCTATGAAGATACTTGTATATGCACACACATGCAGTATACACAGATGAGTAGTGCTTTCATATGAACTACAATTAAATGCCCAAAGGTAATGGATCCATTCAGAGCTGTGAATTTTACATCCTTAACCAAAAGCTGTTTATGATGTGAACTGCACAACAAGGATTTCAGCATTTGCTCTGACTGCAGGCTGCATGCCGCTATGCCAGCTTGCCAAAACGCTCCCCACACACCACAGAAAGACCCCTGGGGTGGCGAGAGAGGGATTTTCCAGCTGGGTTAGACCCCCCCTGAGTTTATCTGCCTCTGTGTAAATGCCCTTTGATCATAAAGGACACTCATGTGGCGAGAGCACGGGACGCCGCTCATATCCTTATTCCACTCTTATTCCAGCTCATCTGCCTCTGTACCAAACCTGAGTTTCCCCTTCTTATATCCATACCCTGTTGCTCCCGTCAGGTCCGACTTTGCTGGGATTTGGCATTGCACTTTCTACCACAGAGAACCTAATGTGGCCACATGGAGGCTTTTCACAAATGCTAGATTATGTCATCACGTGATTGCTGGCTCAGTGGGCTCCTGTAAAGGACACTCTACCCTCAGATGTCCAAATTGTGCATCACCTTTCCTAAAAACTAGAAAAGAAGGAACATCATTGCCAATTTGATCGGGAGCCAGATGTCCTTAAATGTCCTCAAAACTTGTCCAGAAACTTACTGACTGTGCTACGATTTCCATTCTTTTCTTTGCGTCAACAAAGTGGCGTAACACAATGGTCCTTGGTGACATACCTCTATTTCCAGTGATGGCGCTCTGTCTTTTATTGTATTCTGCTGAGGGAGTTGGATGTTAATGAATGGAATAATGCCGGAGATTAATTTCCGGCCCTCTGAGCTGTGCATACAATCGGCTTCCAGCTATGGCACAATGATTCTCTGTGTTACAATGACACCTACGCCTACATACACTGTGAAGTTTGCGCATTCTGCATTCAGTCAATATGAACATGTTGCCTTTTCGTCCTCACAAACCGAGGTCGGAACTGTCAATCAGCATTCCCAGCTGGGTTTACACTGACGGGAGCTGCGGGAGGGGGACGAGGGCAGCTTAAGGCCAGTCAGGAGTTTTCTCTTCTCATGGTGGAGGAATTAACTGCTGTAACCATGTGTATCCCTCCAAAAAAAAAAAAATACAGCATGCAATAGTAGCCTGCATTAAATAGTAATCGGACAGCAGATGGCTCTTTTGTAATAATTAGTATTTAATGATTTGCAACAACTAGCAAATCAGAACAGATAGTGTATAAGTGCACAAGCAGCAAAATCAGAAGCTTTAACTAAGCTACATGTGCAGGTCTTTGTGGAGGTTAGCGATATTATACAACTATGTTAATGCACAGCATGCATTTCCACTGAGATTTGAACAGCAGTGGAAAGGTGAACAGGGCAAACATAATCTGAAGTAGCACAAATATTGTAGAGTAATTCCTTTATTTTAAACCTGCACCTACTGTTAAATTCCCAGTGAACACATGTGTAGTATGTCTTCCATTCCAATCGACAAAGGGATTGCTCAGCAGTCTTTTATGCCACGGATAGCCTTTGAAATTGAGGCTGATGGCTCAATAGTGGCCCAGAAACAAGCTAGTTGGAGCTACTGACAAACTCCATTTTCAGCTAGAGAGTAATGTGACTGGGAAGGAAAGAAGAGCTGGTGGTGACTGGTTATTTAGTAGTCTAGCCATTTCATCTTCAGTATATTGTCATATGCAGTAATTCTCCTTTTGTTGATCAGTCCTGTTGTTTTATCGTCATCATCAATGTCATAAGAAGAGCAGTGTATCTTAGTAATTCGCTGAATGACAGCTGTATGTCTTTGAGGTAGTTGACGTGGGTGTCTTTGTCTGTGACTCACTGATTGGCCCTGAAATTGCATTACCTTATTGATGAATGAAGGTTGATCACCAGTGGGAGGGGGGATTGAGGGTGTATATACCCAAGCCATATTGCGAGATTGAGATTGTTCCGTGGGGGAGGAGGGAGCATTGTCCTTAGATTGTGCACTTGCATTTAATCACAGCGTTCATTCTCCTCTTTATTGCCGGCTTAACACATTGCTGGGAAAGTGAACAGCTTTTCCCTTTGAATCTAGGAGACGGGAGATAACAGATGACGAGGACGTTGGCTAGCAGCTCAGTGAATTAGGGAAGCAATGAAGCAGCTTCGGCTAGCTTGATCAAAGCCAGAGGAACCATAAGCCAAGCTGCAGTCTGGTGTCTAGCAGTGTCCCATCTAGTGACCTGTAATTGGCTCATTACATTATTATGACCGCCGTCGTCCGTGGTCACCCTGACACAGCACAAAGCTTCACTCCTCATTGTATCTTTTTGTGAAGCTGCCAGGGCGGGCAGGTTTGTTTGAATACTGTGTGTCAATGTGACACAAGACGCCGAGTCAGCAAGAGCCAAACGGGTTTTGTCACTTATTGTCTCTGCAGGTCATTTTCAGCGGTGGGTTGCAAGGCTGAGGATCAGAGTTTATTGAAGATATATAGCTTCCTGTTTCATTAAAGCTACGCTAGGCTGAATTTATATGTAAAACCCCCTGTTTGCGGCTGCAACAAGGTGTCTCTTCTCCACACATTCAGATGCAGTAGACTCAATTTATCTCCTCAAATGAAATTCCGGTGTCACATTTGGTCGCTATATAGCTGCAAAATCCTCTTCACCCACAGGAAGTGACAAGTTGTAACTTAAAGCTTAACTCTGGCTGTTTTTGACTCCTACTGTATTTTCCTATCTTTTCCTGTCACACAGACTCATTCTGACCAAACGCTTGTCAGGTGCCTCAATAACCCTGTTTGTCTTGCTTGCTTGAATGCACCACTTCCCAGTACAATCCTATAGGGCTAGTGGGCACTCCAAAATGTAAATTCAGGAAAAGCTACAAGGAAAGCCATTGACTTTTTTGGTCAGAAATTGGTATGCTGGAAAATGATGGGAAAATACAGTAATGTCCAGGGGCCAGTTGCACCAGCTATAAGTAATTTCTAACATAAGCTAGTTGTAACTAGTCGTGCCATTGCAGTGACTAAACATTTACACCTACCCTAATATATGGATAGCATTAGCTTGACCAGTTACCGTTATTTTACATGAACATTTACCTGAAACACAAATAAGTTACCTTTAAAAACAAAAAAGAAGGTGATTGTGGCTAAATGTAATGTTAGCTAACTGCCGTCAGCGGTTATTTTGGATGTTCTCAATTGTGTGATGCTGCAGTAACTTGAATGTTTACATTTTTGATGCTTTTCTACTGGACGCAGCTATAGATGTTGTCTAGTAGCTGATTTGCACATTACTAAGGCTTTACTAGTTATGACATTTCCTATGTTTGAGTTGTGCAGCCCAATTTAGTTATCAGCTTAAACTAGTAATAACTAGTTGTTACTATGAACTTAAATGGACTTTCCACACAAACTTTGTAACAGATTTAGGAACAACTGGTCCAGCTCAGCTACCCAGGTCAATATGAGTCATGCTTTGAGACGGAAATGCAAGCTGTCTCCTTACCAGCTGTGAGCAGCGCTCCTTCCACAGAAAGCTGGACTCACCACTGTTAGATCTTTCCTCTCTCTCATCTCCTTAGTACAAAGCATCACAGACCGGCTGGCTTGGTAAACAGGAGTGTGCTGTGTGCAGTTCACTGACATCATCTCACAGGACTGCTGGGTACTGAGGTTCAGTTTTTCCCCCCAGTACTTACAATACCTTTCGCCTCGACGTGAAGCCAACATGTGCAGCTTTAACATGTAGTGTACATTTCTACAAAAGTCCAGTGTGAAGTTATAGATATTAAACTGATGGATGAGATGATCAGTGTGTGATTTTTCTATTGGCTTTCTCACTGTCTCAATGACAGTTAGTGGGCCTCTCACAGAGCTCTGGACCAATACAAAACAGGTTTTGACTAGATAAATGTAATGTTATTTTGCTTTACAGTCAATGCTGCACTGCTTTGAGAAAATGGACTGAAACAGTATTATGCTTTTAAACTGTCCATGCTGAGCACTGGTGTTAAAGTAAAGTAAAACTGCCTCTGAAAGGTGTTTCACAGCGCCGATTTTGTTGGTGTAATGACACTCCACGTTAGCTTTTACAACACCTAACATTAAGTGCATGCATATCCCAGTTTTCTGTTTCAAAGCATTAAATTTGGGGCTATTTGATACACTTCTATAAAAGTCATTAGTGTTTCTTTTCCCTTTGCTAGGCTGCTCCGTGGTCATAATAAAGCAAACATCAACGTGGAAGCAGTATGAAGTAATATTGGTGTTTATTTCCTTATTGTCTTTATAGTCACACATTGTGAATTTAAAGTAAGCTTAGATGCTTTCCATTTGGAATTGCAGCCGGCTGGGGAAACACTGCAGTTTAATTGCTGTTAATGGCAAACAGCCCTCATATGGGTGTGAATAGAGCTGCAGAGAGCCTAGGAGGTGCTTTCATAGGTTCAGCTTGAGAGGTTCATTTTCAGAGGCTTGATATATCTTATCACCGAGTGGCTTTGTCTCCATTCATCTCAATGAGCTGAGGCAATGATTGATAGGCCTCATGTTAACAGGGGCCTGCAAAATCTAGCACTATTAAAAAGTGACTGAGTACAGGCTGATACTGTTTGTTTTTTCTCCACTGAACCTGCTGATAGCCAGTTGTCAACATCTTTAAATGTGAATGTTTTTATCCCCAAAATTACAAGAAATCACTGTTTCCCCAGAGTTTGTTGGTGAAATGTCTTTGAAGCAGTATTTAAAGCATCATGGGACACTAAAACTCCATTGAATTCTAATTCTAATGAAGATCTTTTAAGGTAACAGCTTTAAAGCAGGTGAACCACAACTCCTATATGCAATAAAAATTTATTATTTTAAAAGTACACTATTCAAAATTGTTGAGGGTTGATTTAAGTGAGGACACTTCAGACTAAACTGATAAAAATCTTATCTGTGGACTCAAAACGCCCTTAACTTAAATTGACCCCTGGCCATTTTGCATAGTGGACCTTTAAGTAAAAAAATTAATTTCCATAAATAAAACAATTGAACAATTAAATGAATAAAATGTTCAAACGCAATGATATTTTATTGCATGTTTCACAGATAGATTTAATATTTAATAAAAGGGAAATATTGTCCCAATATCTCAGCCTATGTAATTATACAGGCAACAATACACCAACTCATTGGCGTTTATAGTAAGATCAGGTGAACTCAGATCAGCCTAGAACCCACTGTATGTTATAAAAATAGATGTATTAAAACAGCATTCTGAGCTGATGGGCTCAGTGGCTTCACTGTCAAGTAATTAGATCCAATCTTGGTGTTCACTTTTCCATCATTTACCTGGACAGTGATGATGTTAACTATGCTGAGACCAGGATGTCTGCCTGTACACCACAGTAGACTGTATGAGTCATATCGTCTTTGCAGAGAGAACAAATAACAGCGTGAGCTAGTTTTAGAAATGTCATAATATTTTCTTATCTCCTCACTTTGGATTTTGGTGTGCCGGAGCTTATGTCTTTGTTTTGTTTTTGCTTTTCAAAGTTACCTGTTCATAATTAGACAGATACCGTGAATATTTGATACTTATTCGCTGTCCCTTCTTTTGGCAGGTGATGAGTGGGATTATATCATGTCTGAGGTACAGGGAACACTGGAGTTTTCTGTAGAGTTGCACAAGTTTCACAATGTGGATCTCTTTCAAAGGGGGTAAGCATTTTGTCTCTCCAGAAATCAGTTTTCACATTTCCAGATTCCTTTTATTTTCTTTTTCTTTTTAAAACCGAAACATGTTTCAACATAAATCTTTATCATTTGTTCTTCATCTGTTCATCTGTTATCATCTGTTCTTTTTCTTTTTTTTTATTTGTGTACCTTGGAGGACTATGAAAAGAGATTAGTGCCAGCACAGATTGTACTTGGATTGCATAAATTTAACTGTTATAGCCACATCATTGAATCATTGAAATAAATAAATAGATTCAAATTTTGAATTTGTAAGGCGCCATTTGGAATCAAAGACAATGGCTGAAAATTTAACATAATTATTAGGTAATGTGAATTTTAATTTTAATTTCCACTGTGTTTTTTCACAATTTAAATTCAGTTTTCTCTGGTCAGATTAAGCTCTCTGAGACACACCACACACAAGGGACTTTTGTTCCCTGAGTGACGACTGCAAGGCAAATTTATTTTTTGAATCAAACACTTCAGCATGAGCATGACTAATACAATTTATGCAGTTCAAATACAGACTTTGCTGGCACTAATCTCTCTCCATAGGGAGCTGCAAGGTTGTGTCAGATTTTTTGCCCTTTGTACGCAACATACTTTCCCCTCAACCGCCAATTTAGCATGGGCTACCATACGGTTAAACAAGGTTCCTGTATGAATGCGCTATAATAACATAATGTTAAAAAGGATGGTCATTACATTTTATTGAGTAAATTAAAGCGATGCACACATGCAGCTCTTTCTCTGCTGCTGGACAGGGCTTAAACTAAAACCAAAACTGCACATCAAAAAAAAAACAAAAACCTTTATCTATTTATTTTCTTTCTTTCTTTCTTTCTTTCTTTCATTATTTATTGTCAGGATTGTGTAAGAAAGTACCCATAATCCAATGGAATAGCATGTTTGGACAGCACACTTTATACATAATCAGCATTGGCTGAATTCAACTGTATACATCAAGGATGATAATGCAAAAATTCATATTAAAGGCACCATAAATACATATTAACACAAACAGATCAATATTTATAAATATTATAAATAAATACATATTAACACAAACAGATCAATATTTACGTCATTCAAACACTTGATAGGGGAAAAAAATCAGTGTATTTTAAAAAATCGCCAAAGTATACAGTCCTGTCCACAGTCAACAATGACGAATCATAATAATCTCAGTTTTTCCAGACTTATTTTGAGTTTTATGTTACATTTCATGACATAAAACAAGGCTGTGTTTATTCCGCCATGCTGTATGATGTGTCTGCAGGAAGATTAAAACCTGTCATCTGGTTGGCCTCCGCCTCACTGAAATGCCAGCTTTACCGAAATGATTTTCTCTCTCCAAATGGGATGGGCTAAAGCTTTATCATGGTAATCCCTTCGGCTGAGTGCTCTAATATGTTTGTTTTTACTGGTTGCCATGTTGCTCCAGATAGCGGGACAGATCTCATGCGAACGCTTAAAAGTCCAGGATCCCGCCCCGCTGCCCACCACTGTGAAGCTAAGGCATTCGTTTAACGCTGTGGAATAAGGAAGCTGTAGCTTACAAGACCTAACTGGGTTGCCAGTCTTGACATTTAATTGCCGAAATCAATACTAATCCCTATAGCAGACTGAAAAAGCACACAGCTGTAGATTTTGAAAGACACCATCGTAGACTGATTGAATTAAAAAAAAAAAACTGATTAAGTCTGCATTTGATTTGTAAAGCAGGCGTTGGTGATAAGAGCACTGCAGGCCTTTTAGTTTTCTCTAATGGAAGCAAAGTTAGAGATATCCAAGATTGCTTCAGATACTCAAATTACGAGCTCAGCTGCATTTTCTCAATGTCATTTGTTCCAAGTCATTTGTAAAATGCAAATGATTGATGTCATTCACTCCATTGTAAGCATCTACTGTACGGTGTCTTCAATGGGTGCTCTGCCTTAAGCCATTCGCCACATAAGTCTACAATACTCGCTTTCTCCAATGAGTTGACATGCACTATTGTATTCTATAAGCTCACAACACCTCCCTTACTTATTTATTGTCCCTCAGAACCATTTCTGTTTGCGTCTCCGTCAAGCCTCCATCTCTAGTAGCACTGTCGCTAAAACACTGATGTGATGACTGTGTTCACAGCCAGGCTTTGGTCTCTCAGATTGCCAATGTGTCCCCAGAGAGAGAGGCAAGATGTGCCTTTATACAAGCTGCATTGACTTCAACTGTCATAGTGACCTTTTCAAAGACATGTTTTCCACGCACATGCTTTGCCCATAGCCTGGCATCCTATCGCCCTGTGCAAACAGCCTTTATGGATGATTAAAACATAGGTCTTATTTAGCTTTTTCTCTACAAATAGTGTATATGGAACATTTATTTAATTTCCAGAAAGCCATATTTAATTAAGTAAGCAATTAATAAAAACATGCAAGTAGCCTTTTCTGTAGCCGTCCTCACTCTTAGAGTCTACCCACAGTAATGTGTTTAAATTGTCATTAACATGTTTATATGACCGCACAATTTCTTAAATTCTATTTTGTTGCTTTATTTTTTTATTATTTCTACTGTCTTTGTGATTATATTCCATTTTTATACTCTATTTTTCTTTTCCCTGCTGAATTGCATTTAAAGCTGCAGTGACCTCATTTCCCAGCAGGGATCAATGTACTTTTAGCTTATCTTGCATATTGTTTTTGCTAATATTGTAGACTTTTAGCGCCACTTCTTGTCAGGTAAGACACAGAAAGTCTTTGAATGGATGTGCATTATTATGTCTCTTTCGTTATTTATAACCATTTTATCCCTTCTCTATTAATAATTTAGTTACATCTGTACAATTCATGAATGATTTTGTTAAGCATGACAGTACTAACCCCTGGTCTGTGTCATGAATGGGCACATCTTTGCACTTCTGGAGCTTTCAAGTTAGACTAAATCACAAACCGCAACAGAGACGAATGCCCCATCCCCTCGAACAGACCCCCATGGCGGCTTTTTTGAACTTAAGACAGACTGGGTGGGAAACTTCACCTGGAAGAGCAAGTACAACCCAGCTATGTCCTACTGTTATTTACCAAATACACATCTTGCAAATGTTTAATGTTTAATGTCACTGAGGGGATTATGTCCATTGATATCCAGTGGATTTGCACTTCCACACAATTTCTCCCACTTTGCCTCTCAGCGTCATCAGCACGGAAGATTTTGATGTAGATGGAGTTCATCACGGAAACGTTGTCAGTAATAACACTTGTTGTAGGTCCCCACTAGACAGAATAAGCTTCTCAACCCTTTCATACACAATTTATTCAGTTCATTCACATGACATGCTAGCATTAG
>OMLF01015406.1:0-20000 GCA_900302615.1 Holocentrus rufus
TCAACACCTCCAAGGCCCAAATCCAGGTGCTGGTTGGGGTATTTGGAGATACAGAAGTGACGGAGCTGGAGAAACAGAGAGAGATCCATGTGTCCCGTCTGCTCCAGAGTATTTTCTATGTGTGTGCCACTAGTGTCTATGCTCGGACATAAGGGGAGAAAGACGCACACATCGCTCTCTGTTATCAATTTTTTCCAAGTTTGCAGCACAAAACTGCTTTTTGTTCCCCATTTTTTCATTTACGAGGGTTAATGGAGAGAGGCTTGGGCGTTTGATCACATGGTCACAATTCACCTGAGATGGAAACAAAGAGAGCAAAGACAGAGAAGAGAGAGAGAGGGAGAAAACTGAGACACAGACTCAACATGAGAGGCATAAGGGAGACACAGGGGTTATTGTTGCATTTATGTGTGTGTGTGTGTGTGTGTGTGTGTGTGTGTGTGTGTGTGTGTGTGTGTGTGTGTGTCTGGGTGCGCGCGAGATGCTGCAAAAGTCCATTCTCCTCATTCCCATGCTTAACGGCACAAATTGTACTTGCGTGTACAAATTGACTGTATAAGTGTATCATGCAGTGTAAAATATCACTTCTTTATGGTGCAGTCTTGCTGTAAACAAGGCACGATTCAAATAAACAGCTCAAGACTATTTTATTATTACTATTATTTTTAATTATTTAAACTAATATGGAATGTTGCATTTGATTAAGGATAAAGATGTTTTGTTCAGGGGTCTTCACAACGACCCAGCCAACATGGCTGACAGTGCGCAGCTCACCTTTTATTTTCAGTGTATATTCAGTGTATAGTCTCTTATCAGTTAAAGTCAGCAAACCTTAATATAAAACACTTTGACCTGCTCCATGAATCCTTGTCTTTTGTGAGAGTTCAATAATAACTCAGAGTTTTCATGAGATAGTCGCATTAATTGATTATTCTATAATTCAGGTCATGGAGCTGCAACAAAGAATAGCAAAAATGCGAACAAATATTTCATTAAAAAATAGTTGGCAATGAACGATTTTTGAACTAATATAATTTATTTTTTCATAGTAATAGGATATCTTCGGTCATAACAAAAATGATGCAACACTGTGGACCAAAAACTAAACCTAAAATGTATTTTTTTAGCCTATTTGAAGTTGCGCTATAGTATATTGATAATAGTAGGATATTAATTTGCTATTAATTTATGCTTCATTTGTTTCTTCTTAAAATCACCTTTTCTTATAGTGCCTGTTTGATATTTTTAACTAAGACTTTTTTATCATAAAGATTGCAAAGTCAAAAGGTGAAAACTGTGTTTCCTGTATGAATCGGATGGCAAACTGCTTTTAGGTGGGGTTGCCCTTCACTACATCCCTGTCTAAATTCAAACAACACAATCCTATCCTGACTTTTTGAGAAATGTAGCATAATTTGACCACAAATAACCCTCCTCATAATTGTTTATTTGTTTGATATAACATGTCAACACGTCCAACAAAGCTGGCCTTCTTTTGGCTCTAAATGGCTGCACTGTAGAGTCACTTAAGCCACTCCGATGTAAAATCTCACCTCTTCTCATTGGAAATATTCACGGTGACGGACAGACGGGCATTAACAGTGTATTACTTTCCTCCAATCAAAGAGCAGGGGGATAATTAGAGGACCAATAGGAGTTCAGCGTGTGTGCCAGGGGGCGGGGCTTGCTGTGTGTTGGAATGCTGCCTCTCTGGGAATGTTTTCCACTTTCAATCACTTTTTTTTCTTCCAGTCCTTCTCACAAGGCGCTCTTTAAGCTGTGTTGCCACACAGAGCAGCCATTCATCGGCTCTACAGTCAGCCACACACACTCCCATGTTGAACCATTGGAAATCCAAATTGGTAAGTTATGTAATTTTTTTTCTCCACAAAACTTATATGATAAAAAAGTAATATTACTTAAAATTCTTCACCTTATGCAACTTTATTCTTCTGGTGCTTTTATTTAAAGAGAGTTTGTGTCAACTGTACTAAAATATTTCAGAACATTCTTCTTTAGATGCGTCTGTTTCGTTCACATATTACACTTGTTGGCTAGTGATGTGCTGCCTGTTCAATTTCTCAACAAACTCGGGTAACCAGCTGTTTCTCATGCGCCTTCGCACAAATAAATCAGCACACCGTTATATGCCAAGTAGGCCTGAACTAGGGCAGGTTTATTCGTGGGCTACTGAAAATTAGAATTTACCCCACATGTGGACTTGTTTATTAATACTGAAATGTTGTTAGTAAAGTAACTAAATTTCATAATTTTCAGCTGCACTTTTAGTGAAACGGATTTCCAAACCCAGACCAACGGCGGAAAGGATCTGGGGACTTTTACGCACCATTATGGGTTTGCCTGAGAAGAGTCGGCAGTAACGGGGATCACATTAGAGACCAAGAATCTTATTGAACTGAAACTTCGCGATTACAGTCAACAGTTTGTACTTTTGTAAACTAAATTTCCAGTCGGCGTTGTCTTATCATTGCTTGAAGAAAAACATGTCTGGCGAGGAGCACAGCCTGTCCGAGGCGGAGCTGAGTCCCGGAGGGTCAGAGGATGGTCACTCGCTGTCACCGACGCACCCCGGCGCGCCAGGCGGCCAGGGGTCCCCTCTGGCCGGGCCGCCGCCGCAGCTGAGCGCGCTCTGTGTCGGCGACGGCGGCGGAGACGAAGGAGGAGGAAGCGGAGCCAAATCGGAGGACGACGACGACCGCTTCCCCATCGGCATCCGGGAGGCGGTCAGCCAGGTGCTGGACGGGTATGACTGGACACTTGTGCCCATGCCGGTGCGCGTGAACAACGGGACCAAGAGCAAGCCGCACGTCAAAAGGCCCATGAACGCCTTCATGGTTTGGGCGCAGGCGGCGAGGAGGAAACTGGCCGACCAGTACCCCCATCTGCACAACGCCGAGCTCAGCAAGACCCTCGGCAAACTGTGGAGGTCTGTATGGAGAGGGTGTATCAAACACTGCGATCGTACATTGGTACTTTTCCTGTGTCGTTTGTGTGTGATGATGACCAGCAGAATTGTAGAGTAGCCCTAAATGAAAAAGTGGGAAAACTTTGGTTTCCAATCATCATATATATATTAAAAAAAATCAATTTGGAGAAAAGTGTAACTTTTACCTTGAAATAATACAAATAATACATAATCCACATCAGTTTTACGGTGCTTGCTATGATGTGTACCTATTATCAATTTAGATTATTAGAATTTATAGTAGTCTAAATCATGGCTGAGTCTAGACTGGTTAAGCTACATCCATAGATTTCTCTTTTGCACATGTTATTTTATAAAATATACAACATTAATTTTCAGAGTTAACATCATCGTCTGAAAAAAAGTACTTTCACATTAAACTGGAATGCCTGTAAGCCTAAATCACTCCCTGTTTTTCTCCCCCTAGGCTGCTGAATGAGAACGACAAGAGGCCATTCATTGAGGAGGCAGAGAGGCTGAGGAAACAGCACAAGAAGGACTACCCGGAGTACAAGTACCAGCCCCGAAGACGCAAGAACGGCAAACTTGGGTCTACCAGTGAGTCTGACGCCCAGGGGGAAGGGGAGGCCAGCCACTCCCAGTCACACTACAAGACCCTGCATCTGGAGCATAACGGTGGGGCCGGGTCTCCCCTGGGCGACCTGCACCACCACCACCATCACCACCACCATCCTGCTGGTAGGTGGTTCAGAGGTTTTCCTTTGAGTCTCCATATCTCTGATCTGATTGGCTCGCTATTCTAACTTTTATTTAAGCTGGCCAGGAGAGATTTAGTCTCTAAAAATGTCATTCCAGACAAACAAGTTACAGGTATATGTCACTGAAAATATGACCTGAAACTCATAGTAAACAAATGATTCAGCTGTACAAAAATGGTAATATAAGATTTTCACTATCAGTATAAATTGTTTAACCCATAATTTCTTATTTTTTGTGTGTTATTTTTTGCCAAAAGGAAAAAAAACTGATTTGACAGCTCACCTGACCAGTTGTCCCTTTTTTCTCTTTCTAGGTCAGGGTCACAGCCCACCCACGCCCCCTACCACCCCAAAGACAGAGCTCCAATCTGGGAAACTGGCAGAGGCCAAGAGGGAGGGGGGAGGAGGAGCGGGTGGAGGATCAGGGGCGTCCAGAGGAGCCCTGGGGGTGGGAGCTGAAGGGGGATCGGGTGGCCCCTCGTCATCGAGCGCCAAACCCCATATCGACTTTGGCACCATGGACATCGGCGAGATTAGCCACGAGGTGATGTCCAATATCGAGCCCTTTGATGTGAACGAATTCGACCAGTACCTTCCGCCAAATGGCCACCCGCAGAGTGGCACCAGCGCCTCTGCAGCCGGATCCTCCGCCTCGTCATATGCCTACGCTCTGGCCGCCGCCAGCGGGCACTCCGCCTGGCTCTCCAAACAACAGCAACAGCCTCAGGCCTCGCCGTCTTCCTCAGACCCCTCAAAGGCCCAGATCAAGAGTGAGTCGGCGTCTGGGAGCCACTACGCCGAGACCTCGTCCTCTCCCTCCTCAGGCACCCACGTCACCTACACCCCGCTCAGCCTCCCTCACTACGGCTCCGCTTTCCCCTCTCTGGCCTCCAGGGCGCAGTTTGAGTACGGAGAGCACCAGGCACCCGGGGCATACTATGCCCACTCCAGCCAGGCCCCAGGGCTGTACTCAGCCTTCTCCTACATGGGCCCCACGCAGAGGCCCCTGTACACCACCATAGGAGACCCCTCCAGCGTGGCCCCCTCCCACAGCCCTACACACTGGGAGCAGCCTGTCTACACCACACTCACAAGACCTTGAGGGAGCCATGCCGTGCCGAGGGAAATATGCTAAGCGTACGACTGTGTGTTTGTGTGTGTGTGTGTGTGTGAGTGTGTTTGTGAAGATGTGAGCGTGCATGCGTATTTGTGTATAAGTGTGTGCCCGTGCCATATTGATGTTATATTAGAAGTTTATACTTGGTTAGCCAATGTAATGCGAGATGCATCCGTGGGGCCTTACACAGTTACTCTCAAAACAGCCACATACACACACACATATTATGAAGTGTGAATCAATGGTCAATAGCCAATCAAAATAAATAAACCTTAACAAATGTGTGCCATCATAAGTGTATGGGTTGAGATGTACAGCAAGTGTGTATACAAGAGGTAGGTAAGTGATATTTCGCACATTGAAGCTGAAACGACGTTGGATTGATGAATGACTATGATAAGACCCAGAGGCGATGGGTTTAGACTGACATAATCAGATTTTATTAACCAAACTAAAGGAGATGTTTTTGACGTCATAGTGTTATTTTATATGAGTAGTAAGTTTATTGTTGTTGTTGACATCCTAGGGTGTAACTTTTATCATGACTGATTTGATATTACACTTATACATCCGCACCACTGCCTTGGGAAAAAAAAAAAGTGTTTTGTTTCCAAATAATGTTCACTGGGTTTGTTTCAATGGCCAGATAAGGATAGTTGTAACTCAAGTTTCCTTCTTTATCTGTAGTAAATTCAGTCTTGTCCAATATCCATCTTTTCACTGACTTCATTGAACTGAACAAACATTTAAGGGGAAAAAAAGGAAAAAGAGAGGGAAAGAGGACTCTTAAGAGACATTTCAGCTTACATACATATCGCTCAGTTTTGGACACATTACCTCAACTCTATACATATTGTGCCAATAGTAATAGAGAAAAATACTATCCTGGGTACCTGATCAAGTAATGCTGAAGGTATAAAAAAAATTCATAGCACTAAACCTTCAGTTTAGTCACTGGACTTCTTTTTTTCCATGCTTTTTAAGTGTATACCTCTTTTGCTGCATTACATTTGATTTGTCCAATTACTGAGGTAAAATCTATTAGTACAAAGTCTCAACCAAATCTCTTGAGATAATTGGCCAGCTTTGGGTCCTACTTAAGGATTAGAATCACATGTACTACCGTTCCGCACCCCATGTAGGCCAAAAGCATGTTTTCTTCTTTACAGTTTTTCCCATATTGTGTCCACGTCGCCCTCTTCCTCTTCAGCAATGTGAATAATGGTCATTACCACAGGCTTTACTTTTATTACATGATGCATACTGTATCATTTTCTACTGACCCTCTTACCATGTAGTTATTTTTATGTAAGTAATAATGCATTTTGTGTCATACCTTTGCTTCCTCCGTTTTGTATAATTCTGGATAGTTTTGTAAAGTGTTTGCTATACATTCGCCGAGTATTTTGCTTCCTTACAAGAAAAAGCAATGTTGAAATATTATTGATGTTGTCATCTATTAAATCAATTTATTTATAAAATCCTCTGTGAGGTTATTATTTCTGCGGCGCTGATATTCAGAGGTAGCACTTAGTGAAATTGGCAAGTTGAATAAGATTATGTTAACTAGGTGAATATAAATAAAAAAAAAATCTGCTGACGTGTGAACTGTAATAACAACACGATCAGCACTCCACCAACCAAAGCTATTTAGTGTGTTTGTGTGTTTGGAAGGCTAAAATTGACTACTAATTCTCCACATTTAATCGGCTGGGGACTGCGTGTTTCTGAGTGAGACAAAGAGAGCCATTCAGTGTGAGAGAGAGAGAGAGAGAGAGAGAGAGAGAGAGAGAGAGAGAGAGAGAGCATGGGGTGGGTGTAAAGAGCTGCAGGCAAGGCCAATTTCAGCTCAGTGACTTGTACACTTGGACTTTTGTACATGGCCTTCCTCCACTCTCCCCTCTCCTCTCCACCTAAAGTACCTTCCACACCTTCGTGCTCAGCTGTATCTCAGCTAGGCACTGCTTTTAGTTCTGCACTGACCTGGGTGCAGAGAAGCTGAGAGTCACGTTAAAAACTCATTCAGTTGCCATCTGAAGATTAGATAAGATAAAAAGTACCTTTATTGGTGCCCCGTGGGAGAACAACAGCACAGACGGAAATGTATTTAACATTCAAGAAAAGAGCTTCCATAAATATCTGTGTATGGGATAAAGTAGCATAAAGTAGAATCATAAATAAAGGAAAATAAAAATAAAATAAATAAATAAAATCTAAAATATATTGTGTGCATTATAATGTACATGTGCAAAGTGTCACAATGTGCCAGTCTTAGTGCTGAGGTGCTGGGAAGTGCAGGGTGCTGTGGTGTTAAGATTAGGATGGTTCAGGTTTAGAGATTCTTGTTCTAGTTCCTTGGAATGGAATTGTATTAAAGGCAAGGCAATGTGATGACCAAGCAGGTACAGGAAAATAATAGATGAGCTGGAACAATCTTGTAGTCAGAAAATTGCATCCCTTTACTGTAATGCAACCTTTAAAACCAGGAAATGGCAACACTTCTGTTATATAACAATATTACCATATCCAAAATCCAAGATGATATCTGTCTCATACTACAATGTCAGTATAATATCGATATATTGCCCAGCCCTAGTCACAAAATCCAATATATACATATATCCAAAATTTTGCTTGCACAAGTGCTGCTAGTAGGGAAAATAGAAAAGTATTGCCATGGTGACTCAAGCTGGAAGAGACCCTTCAGTGTGGTCACATGTCTCATTACATATTTTCGAAAGACTGTTGTAGATCATAATTAAAATAAAAATAAATAAATAAATAAATAACATGCACAATGACAACACCATGCCCCACACAGATGGCCCTGAACAACATATCCCAGCAGGCATTGCCTTGCAACGTCATACCAAGGGCGCCAAATACGCAGCAGCCGGAATCACAACACGAAGGAAAAAGTGCCATATCCTTGGTGAGACAGAAACTTATTGCACTTCTACCGTAAAAAAACTCACCCTTGATCGTGATGTCCTAGCGGTCCCAGATAAGACACGAATAACTTATATTTGAAACATTAGCGCTAGTTTGACTATAAACGTTGATACCGTGTTTGAATGGAATTAGCTTACGTTTAGCATTAGCTAAAGTTTGCTAACGTAAACAGTGACAACGTTTAGCTAATATTGAGCTAGAGAACACGAGCGCACCGTCACTTTAGACATGTGTATGTTTGCATGTGTGTATTTTGTAGTTACGACAAATATTCCAAAGCTTTGGAGTGACTAAAACTTGAGACGAGAGTAATTTGCTGTGGTTGTCCTCCTCAGCTCTGCAGCCATGGACCTCAGTGACTTTGAAGCTGACAACTCTGTCAGCTGTCGTCTGGTTTCTGAAATCCCTGAAATCTGCAAGACGGAGGACTGCTGTCTGGGCATTGACGAGGCAGGCAGGGGGCCGGTGCTGGGTATGCCAGTTCACTTCCTCTCCAGGGCTCAATCATTTTGAAAAGACTTCAAAATTTGCTCAGCTTTCTGTGTGTCTGCACTCACTGTAGTGTACGGCTTGTGTTATGTTGTAATGATAATAAGCATGTTTATTTTATCTATTTATTTTTGCTATCCAGGGCCCATGGTTTATGGAATATGTTTCTGTCCAGTTTCCAAAAAGGAGGAGCTGAAGGACCTGAAAGTTGCAGGTAATCCTGTTGGACTACAAATAAATGGGGTGATCAGATGATTTTTGGATGATTTTTCTTATCAAGAAAAAAAATGTCCTTGTTAGTCTTCCTAAAGAGCCATGGGAAAGAGAGCTCGAGGAAAGAGCATACTGTTCATAATGCAACATGGCTGTATTCAGCGATATAGGGGCAAAAAAAAAAAAAAAAAAATGAAAAGAAATGCTTTTATTATATCCCTGGCTTTATGGCTGTTTTATTTCCAAACAAACGGGCCAACGTGTTATTTCATTCCTTGGCCAGATTCAAAGACGCTAACAGAGGCAGAGAGAGAGAATCTCTTCCATAAACTGGATGAGGCCAGAAGCTTTATAGGCTGGGCTCTGCAGATTCTCTCACCCAACACCATCTCTACCAGCATGTTACAGAGGTATTTTGACTCATAGTGTATCATGCACATACTTTCCCACTTTGCGCTCTTTGTTTCTCATCCATATGTCAAGTTGTATATGCAGTACTAACAAAGTATCTTCTTTCTACAGGGCAAAATACAACCTGAACGCCCTTTCACATGATGCAGCGATTGGTCTTGTACAGTATGCTCTGGACAGTGGGGTACAGTTGAAAGAGGTATAGAGAAAAGTAACACGTGCTATTTTAACAGCTGTTAATAATAATCTAATTAATTTTTTGACCCATTTTAACATATGTTCACATTTTGTCTTTGCTTCTGAGAAAGCCACACTATTTATTTATCTGATATGAGAAAACAAAGTGACTTGTTTCTGATCAGGCATATGGACATGTTTAAATATGTCCAAGTGGAAGTGAGCAATTATTCACCCAAATGCTTTGTTCATCTCTGGCAGAAGTAGTTCCACGTTGCAGTTTCTGAAATAATTGTCATAGGATAAACGTCATTTGGGCAAATAACCACTATTTTTCCACTTCACACCTTTATAACTGCAGCTTAACTCAGGTTTGACCTCTTATTCTTTGACATGCTTAAAAAAATCCTATAGTACCCACAGCTGCTCACAATTCTTGCACACACAGCAGGGAAATGGTAAAATGTTACAAAGACATCTCGTTACCGGTTCACTTTTACCAGTCATGCAGTTTTTGCATCGAATTTAAGACGCCACTTCAGTGTTTCAGATCATAGCACTTGTGATCTACTATTAATCTAATAGATATCGTAAAACAACACTGTCTGAACCAGATCTCAATCTTTTTGAGCCATATAGAGTACTTTTTAGTTGAAGATGAATTCCACTGCAAATTAAAACAACTCTCGTTGCCTCCTTTTCACCTTGTGTGTTTTCTCTGTGGACAAAGTGAGCCTAGCAGAGAACACAACCTCCTTTTACTTCAGTCTTCTCTTGTTTCCCTTTATCCTTCCTCCCATTGCTCTGTCCTTGTCCTCCTCAGTTTGCCTTCTTCTATTTCTCTGTATTTGTGTCTTCTCGTCCTGCAGGTATTTGTGGACACAGTCGGCCCGGCAGAAAAGTATGAAGCTAAACTCTCCCAGCAGTTTCCAGGCGTGGAGGTGACAGTGAGGCCAAAGGCTGACTCCCTCTTCCCCATCGTCAGCGCTGCCAGTATCTGTGCCAAGGTTAGTGGCTGTCAATATCATGTTTTACTGGTGTCTTTCACATTCCTAATCATTACACTTCGTCTGTCCTGTATCTGCTTTATTCTTTCTCATGCTCATTATCACGCTGTTGCAGTCTTTATTTGTTCAGAAATGCACTAGTTCACCTTGAATCCCCTTCATTTCTGTATCTGTGTTATGAAAGAATTTGATCCTGTGAATGGGGGCAACTGTATAATGAAAGCAAGTCTTTTCACTGTTTCTGAGATCTTTGCTTTTAAATACAATAAATGCATTCATGAAAGGCAGCATATTCACAAGATTCATCCCCTGCTAAAAGTTGGTGGAGTTGGTTGTTACTCGTTATTCATTGATCTATTCATTTCAGAACAGAAGTGGTGGCCTGAGACCAGTTATCTACAGTAAAACTTATACAGAACAGCTAAATAACTTCATGTCTCGAGTTAAAGTATTACAGATGTAGCCTTATTTACAGAAAAGGTTGACCAGGTTATGCTTTTAGACAGTGCCCCTTCTCAGTAAAATATAAAGCTGCCATAGGTAGGTCGTATAAGCTGATATTTTGTTTAAATTGATAGCGCCATTGTTCTGCTATTTGTTTTGAAAGTATATTGTTTGGCTTGGCCATCTGACCAATTGAGGCAAATTATAGAGCAGGAGGGCTTCACTCTGTGTTTTCAATTAGCGGAGCACTTAATGCCACTGGCATTATGGGTACGGGATGAGGGGAGTGTTACTGTGTTTGTTATCCTGTTTTCCTTCAGACTTACCCACTATTGATTTATATGCAAACATGTAGCAGTTTCCTCCTTCACTTTGAAATGATAAGGTAGAAAGTCTGCTTGCACAGATTTGCTTGTTACTTAGCAACAGTTGTACTCCAGGATTATGGAGCTAATACAGTAGCAACTGAAAACTCAGATGTCCACACGTTAAGCTGAAAAGCATGATACTCTCTCCGTTTAAAAGCCAACTTTCATTTATGTAAAATTAAAAAAGTGACATTTCAGTCCAAAGAGACCTTCATCAGACATATTTTTAGATCCGTCAGTGGTTTTTCTGTGTGCTGTTCCTCAGGTGGCCAGGGATCATGCTGTGAAAGACTGGAATTTTGCAGAGGACCTGGGAGAGGTGAATTCGGACTACGGCTCAGGATACCCCAATGGTAACATTTGGAAAAATATATAATGAACAGCAACCCTCCAGTTCCTCTAACTTTAGATTGTGTTTATTTCCTCCCTAATGACAGATCTGTTTAATTGAAACATTGCTGTAAGAAGTATAATTATCAGGCACTCAATTTTTCCTATTGTATCATGCTTCTGCTACTCAAGAAAGACTAAAAGAAAGCCAGATGGAAAATACAAACAAAAAATGTTGGTTGTTGTAGTGACTTCCCTCCTGTTCCCATGTTATCAGACCCCAAGACTAAAGCCTGGCTGCTGAGGTACCTGGACCCAGTCTTTGGTTACCCCCAGTTTGTACGTTTCAGCTGGAGCACTGCACAGACCTTGATGGAAGGAAAGGCTGCCACTGTGCACTGGTAAGGAGACTATAAATTCAAGACAGCTTGATGTAAGACTGAAGGAATCAAAGTGTAATACCACTTAAAGGACTTATTAAAATATGGTATTTCTATGACTCAGGCAGTTGTGACTCTGTCTGTGAAAATTAGCAACTATCAGTTTCAATTTCATGTGTGTTTCCAGGCCTGTGGGCACACATTTGTGCCGGTTAGCATGTTGCATATAAAACCAGCCCTTTGGTTTCCGTGTCCCACCTCAGGATTTGCATAAACAACCTTGAGAGTCAAATCAGTCATCCTTTGTCATCTGTGTCCTCAGGGATGATGATGAAGAAGACGGGGAGAAGGCGGCGATGCGGCAGAACAATAAGTCCATGTTGTCCTACTTCAGCCTGGCAGGAGGAGGTAACGACCAGAGCTCCACCCACCAGACACACCGCTTCTTCACTGAGAGGAGGCTGCAGAGCCTGGACACACTGTGAGACACATTACAAGACGTGTACATGCACACATACACACTCACATGTACAATAAACTTATCATGAGATCATGAGACTTCCATATACAACCAGTGATCTGAGTTTTGCTCACAAATGTTGGACTTTCCCGATGAGGCAATTTAGATGTGTACTGTTTGTATCGGCAGTGTAAACTTGAATGGCTGTCGTTTGTCCTCTTTGTTGTAAAGTGTTTTTTTAAAATAAATATATATAAAAAAGAAACGTTTTTTAAAAACTCATTTCTCTGTCTTGTACTCTTTGTTTTAAAATTATACCATGTTTACACAGAAGCAGAAAGTGCGCAGTTATTGCAGTGCTGTTGTCTTGAATGTCAGTCCTGCCCTCTGCTGGTAACATGACAAAATACACCTGTGTGTTTGTCATGTCCTCTCAGTCCACTTCATTGGAGCATTTTCATTGTCAGTCCTCTACCCAGCCCTTTTCCAAATGCCAACTTTATGTTATGCAGAACGCTTTCCACAGTGTGACAGCTGCAAATAAGTACAACTTAATCAAGACTCTGTAGCGATGCAGCACAGATTGAAATCACAGTTCCTCTCAGATTGGATACTGCATTGTTTCATCTCTTGTACATATAGACCCATACTTTATAAATGACACCTTTCCTCCTTGCTGGGTAACTTAAGCTATATTTAATTTACAGAATATTGATATAATTTATACAAGTTCAAAGAGCTTTATTGTCATTTACAACTATGCAGTCTACATACATTTCCATGTACATAGACTGAATAGTGAAATGAAATTACGTTTCTACAGGGCCAAAGTGCAACAGTGCAAGTGAAAACATAATAAAATAAAATCACAATAAATAATTGCTTCATTCACAATCCACAGTAAGCTATACAGCAAATAAAATTCCAGTCATGTTTCTTCAGCCGCCAGCTTTTGACTTTTCAAACTGAAACATCTTCAACATTTGCCTCTTCTTTGTTGTCTTCACAGGTTTGTTTATTTGCCTTTGTTCACACCACTACTGAAATCTTAAACTCAGTAAATACTCACTGATTACATGTAATATGCTTCGCCCCACAAGGCACATTTAGCATTGCGTCAGTCTTCAGCTGGTTCCCAGATTCCTTCTTCTCAGACATCACAGCAGTCTTAACAGTGCACCGCTGTCGTCCTGTCTCACTAATGAGGCCTTTTACTTGGGGTAGCAGCTGACAACACACAGGTAACTTTCTGTATGACAAGACACACACAGCTTGTAACTACAGGAGCACAAATAACAACTGGCTATGTAGGGGCATCCGTTGTATAAATCGTAACATGTTTCCAAAAATAATTTGACGACTCCATCTCAGTCAAAGTTAAGTGAGAAACAAGATAAATTCAAGGCCATATCCAACTGTCCACTAGTTCTCGTTGGGCTTCTGTCTGGACTCCTGGATCTTCTTCCCACAGTTCATAGCCACGGTGGACACAGCAAACGAGGACAGAATCATGAGGGATGTCCCTACAAAGTGGGACGAGGCTCCTCTGGGTGTTGCCCTCAAAGCTCTCCTGGGGAAAGAGTCTCTGTCGGAGGCTGCGGTGGTTACCGTCTGGGCCACAGGTTCCATGGTTACAGTCCTGTGATGTCAGGAGGCTGAAGGCAGAATCCACAGGCTTGCCTTGGGAGCGTCGGTCTTGTGTTTAAACGCAGCCTCAGCGGGACCTGTCTGGATCTCTCTGACCAGGCCGACATGTAGCCGTGTTTGGTCTGTTGTGTCCTGTCTGGTTCTGGCCTTGATCCTGTTCTCTGTACTTACATTAATAACCTTCCCACGTTACGTCAGATGCTCCAGACAAGCCCTGTCTCATGTTGCGTCAACAGGATTGTACATAGATAGCCCGTGGCAGGAGAGGGCTAATCCGGGATCTTCTCCAGTTTAAGACTTCCTCTTTTAATTCTATTAGATCACCTCTCATTGTCCTATAGAGCCTGAATGGAGAATATATGGGAAAAAAGCTTGCAAACAGTCGCCCCTGGTCTGTAAACACATGGGCATAAACAATAAACATGCTGAACATGTGTTGTCATGCCTCTGCCGATCATTATGGTCATTTTTGCAGTATTTGTACACACTTGTTCTCAAACACTTCAAAATAAATGCCACAAATGATTATGCTTCAGAATGGAACTCTAAATTCTCTAAATTCATGTATAGTCATTCTTATTTGTTCTGGATACTTATTCTGATTTTGATATTTTCTTGTCTGAAACATGAAAAATTGAAATCCTTTAACACCTCATAATGCGAGGTTGAACACTGATAACGTGCAGAAGAGGTTCCTTTGTCATCCAAATAAAATAAAATGTCTCAGCAGCCAAAAAGGAACAAAGTGACCTTTAGGTGTAAATGGGGTGAAGCAGATTACAACAAGCTGAATAACTGGCAGATGGTTTGTGTTTCTATTCATTACCGGCTAAAATTAAATTCGGGAAAGCTGTCAGAGGGAAGAGCCGAGAATGACTTAATTTCTGGACTAAAATACGTGATCCGGATCACATCAGAATGTTTTGTTTATTTTACTGAGCATACAGTGTATGCAATATTTTTGATTGACAGCCATCGGAGAATAGAGCTGTATAGAGAGAAAAAATATCACTCTACCCAGGAGATGTAGGATACAAGGGATTATGTAAATTTTAGGACTGTAATAGAATAAAACTATTAGGAATGAGAGCTCAAGTTAAAATTCTGAGAACCCACAAAATTACTTTCTCATTACTGTAAATGTGATTTGCCTATGTAAAGTATTTTCATATAAAAATGTTTTCATTATTTGTAACAGGTGAGATTATGCCTTCATACAATACTGATTATGGTAATTATCTTATATTGCAAATTAGTTTCAGTCAGTAATAGATTTTTCTACCTAAACATTTTCCAAGTTTTCACAGTTTTTATTTATTTCTTTATTTGTTCATTCATTCAAGGTGTTTGTGTTTTATACTGTGAATCCTGGAGAGGTCCCACGACTGCCGGTGACTTTAGAAGGACAAACATCATTTTGTTCTTCAGCAGCTCTACTACTTTGAAAAAACTCTTAACATTCTCTGAATCCTCAAAATAATTTTCTTTTGAGCTGTCCAGGCATTATCTACAGTCTGCACAGCATCATGACATCATGGTTTTCTGATTACTGGCATCTGTGTTCATGAAACATAAGAGTTCTTGAATGACACTTTTCAGCACCACGGACAGCGTAGCCTCACCAGGAATAACCCGGGTCACCACAGGGCCGGCAGCTCTCTAATCCCTGTGGAGGACGGTGCAGAGACAGTCCCAGTTTCCTTTTACGTTTTCTCTTTAATTGCGTTAATGAGATTGTGCTGGTTCGCGTCCACCGCTGACACAAGGCATTAATGAATGAATGAGTGTGTGAGGGTGATAGTTGTGATAATACTAGATGCTTAAACAGTGAGTCAGGGAGCGTTCAAAGAAATGAAGTGATATATTCCGAAATTATCTGACCTCTTTGTCTTCCTCTCTTGAGTCATCTCTACTCCCCGATGTTTATATACAAATCAGTGAACAAAAAACAGCCTTCTTTTGTGACTCATCAGGGAAACAGAAACTTGACTGTATTGGTTTTCAGTCTGAACATATGGCATTAGATGACAGCATTATCCTGGTTTAAATAACACTGTAAAATGGCTCCATATGATTATGTGACCTGGCAGGCAGTTAGTCAGCACTACTATTATTAGTTGATTAATGGATTAGTCAGTTGACAGAAAATGAATTGATCACTTCAATGTCAAACATACCAATCCTTTGATGATAGTGCCTTCACTAAGATGCTAAGATTTGCTTACTTTTCTCTGTTCATCATAATATTAATACTTTGGGTTTCATTGATTCTGGTCCTATAGTAACTTTCCATGAGCTTTTGTCATTATTTTGGACATCAGATAGAATTATTGCTTAATTGACAAAAATAATCTATAGAGTCAGTGACAATAAAAATACTCATTAGCTGAAGTTGTATTGGCAAGTGAACTTAGTCAAGGAATAGTAGATCCCAGATCTAATGATAGACAAGGCTGAATGCAGTCATATCCACACAGATACTTTAGTTTTTCAAGTACTGCTGTACTCCATTTTGGTGTTGATGTACTGCAGTTGCCAGACGTGCAGTGAAAAAAGTCAGGATACTGATCTGTCAAAAGTAATCTTCACTGTCTTGGTGAAATTATCAAATGATATCATACGATCTAAATGCCATCATCTCTATAACTGACCTTTCAAGACTTGTTAATTACCATGCAGAAGCCTCAACTTGGCATTTCAAGCAGGCAGTGATTATTTAACTTCATCCCTTTTGTTTGAATAAAGTGTTGAGATGTGATGATAAGTTTCTCATGAGTGGGCCATCATCAGGCTTTTTCTGTGAGTGACTGGCTGGATAATGTCTTATATGGGCGCCCACGGTGTCCACGATGAATTTTATCTGCCGATCAGCAAAGTAAAATCCATCCTTGTTATCCCCGGTCTCCCCAGAGACTCGGTGATCCTTGCCAAGCTCCCTTTGTAGTCCTGGCATTGTTTCTCCTGTCCCCTTCAACAGATGGTGACTTGTGTTAATTGTAATAGCAGATCTTTTCCACAGTGTGTCCCTACCGCCCTGTAACGAGGGGGGGAGTTAATATTAGCTATTCATTATGCCAAAAAAAACAAAATTTTTACATGTGGGATTTCTGCTGGCTGCTCATAATGGGCAATGCAACCATGATAAAAAAGAAAATCACATAATGCATACAGACAAATAAAGCCATACACTTGAATATGCATCGGGTTGTGTAACTGCTGCTGAAAACGGATGGAACAGTGACAGGAAAGGAAATGACTCCGGCTTTCTTTATATTTATACCCCAGCTGAAGGTGAAGGTGACACTGCATGATAATCACGGGAATTGAGTATTACATTCTCTCTATGTATATTCCTGCAGTGTGGGCGCACGCATTTCTTCAGCCCTTTTAAGTGTACAGCAGAGCTTTCTGTGTGTTTTATCAGAGGGAACATTTCATTTTTTCCCCTCCTTTCAAAGCCATTATCCCTGACTGATTTCCATTATTAAATCTATACCAGTCACAGAGGAGCAGGTGTAAAGAGAAGCAGACGAGTTAGAGAGGGATTTTTTTTTAAGCTTGGAGACATATGAGATGTGCATTGTGCAAAACAAAAAAGAGGACTGTAACTCAATATCAGGAAGGCGTCCCTGACATTTTGTACATTCAGGGTAAATAAATATGGGGATAAAAGTATCTCAGAACAAAAGCACTAAACTGCTTTTCTGGTTCCATGACAAAACATTTCACTGCACCTCATGCTCTCAAGTGAGTGTTTCTACTCTGAGATATTTTATAAACAAAACCACCCTTGATATTTTGTTATATGAGATACCAGCGGAAATAGCTCTCTGTCTGTCGGACAGAGACAATAAGGGCAGAAAGCCACTTAACTGATCAGGCTGCATGTACGTTATCTCTCTCCCTCTTGAGCTCCTTCCCCTCGGCTCTCCGTCTTCATTAGTTTTATGCATGTATGACGGGGCACCCCCGGAGACCGCCGGTCGTGTGGTGTTTTATTTAGAGAAGCTCCTCTTCCCAGACCAGGCTTTTAGCACAGCTGTAGTCTGTGACCCACTTCTAGACAGGACTAGAAGAAGGAGGAGGTGGGTGAGGGGGGCAGACAGACAGGAGGAGAAGGGAGGAGAAGGGAGGTGCAGGCGTTTCAGCGAGGAGGATGGAAGTGGAGTTGTAGGACAAGGGGAGTTCATGGCAGAGGGTGGATGGAAGAAGTAAAGAAAACAACAGTGGGAAGAGATGAGGCCCATCCATCTTTCAAGTCATTTGGCCTCATTCAGTTAAAATCTTTTCTTAAAACAAGAAAAATATGCCAGTGGGATGAGATAATCCCACTTGTTTCCAAAAGTAATCAACTTGTCCAAGAGCGTCGTTTTCTTGATACTAGTGGGCTGATCTGCCTTCTTATTCTTTGTTTCAACATATTTATACTTCTTCCCCAGAAAAAATCCTGAAACTGCACTGGAAACAAGTGGGATTATACCATCCCACTGGCAATTTTTCACTTGTTTGAAGAAAAACAGCATTAAATCTAAGTTTTTTCTCTCGTTCTTTCTTCATTTATTTATTTATTTGTTGTAGTGGGCGGAGAAGATTGGGAGCTGTGGGTAACAGTTTAACGCGGAGGCAAAAACAGAAAGATGTAGTAATTGCCTCACATTTCCTTAAAATCTGTTTTTTAAAATGGCAGATATGCATACAGATGTGTAAGTGCATTTTTGGTTCCCCCACACCCTTTTCACATTGAGAGAGACATGGAGGAGAGAGGGAAGGGGGGTGTTTGAAGGAGGAGGCGAAGAGGTGCAGGGAAGGAAGAGAATCCTCAGGAGGACAAGGGTGAAGACAGCGGAAACAGGGAAAGAATTGTGTGTTGTGGTTATGGGATATTGAAGGTGTGAAGTACATGATGCTGTGAACATCGTGGATATTTAGTGTCTGTACTGAAGGTAATGCCACTGTCAGACCAGTGAAAAGGCTACAGGCTACATCGAGTTGACCCGTGAAAACTATAGTTCTGACTTCTACATAGATTAAATTGAATTAACCAACATACGGCCTAATGGCACATGCACACAAACGGTGATTGATTTGCTTAGTCACTGGACAAGACTTTCTTTTCGAGCATGCTTGCATATTATTTGTGTCAACCGGAGGAATGCTGACTCCTTTTATTACTCTGAACTGGCACCTGCACTGGACACACACACACACACACACACACACACACACACAGAGCAGAGTCAAATCCAGGGGGAGGCACTTGCAGTCTGTGAAGAGATGAGGGCTGACGTGGCGCTTGTGAGACAGGCTTACCAGGACATTTGGAGGGGGAAATGGGATCGTGCAAACAGCAGGCATATTCCAAGTCCCAGCCTTGCCAAAGCTTCTGACTGCAGAGAGCTGACCTGATGTTAGCTCCCTTGGGGCATCCTTTGAAAGGGGTGACATCATTTTTTAGGGCCTTTCGCACAGGGGCAAAAAAGGAGAAGTCTTTGTCTGTGCAAACCGTGCCTTGTAAGAGCTCCAAACCCCACCTAATGAACAAAAAAGATGTAAAATTCATGTGCCTGCATTAATTATTTAATATTAATAAGGAAAGCAGCATAGGCTAAATGCGTAGTCAGACAAGCTGGTAAGTGGGTCACCCTCCAAAACATCATTCTCCACCTGCCGGCACCGACACACATTTACATTTGCAACACTGCTTTCATTGATAGCTTTGCTTTTTGGAAGATTTAGTGTTTTTATCCTGCCATAACCCTGGCTCCAATTTAATCCGGTGCTTTGTTTAAGGTGTGATGGATGCAGTTTTTTTCAAGGCCAATACTGAGATGCTTTTGGATTGGACTGATGTTCAATATGTTTAAATTTGAACATTTTTCTGCGAGGAAACCCCTAAAATTACAAGCATTCAGTGTTTCCCCTGGAATTGTACACTTGACAGGGTGTAAAAGCCTCTTGTGCAGCTTGGGACACTAAGGCTCATTGTTATCCGCAATAGTAATTATTCAGACATACTTGTGTGAAATCTAATTAAAATGTTGCTTTAGAACTGATTCAGGGTTAGGGTTTCCCATAGACAACTAGTGTAATAACATTGGATTTTTCAGATTTGTTAGTAAGCACTCTGACTCAGCCATTTAAGTGTTTGTTTTTTTAATTAAAGGTTATAGATCAATGCTAAACTT
The DNA here is from genome assembly GCA_900302615.1 of Holocentrus rufus. Classification (NCBI taxonomy): domain Eukaryota; kingdom Metazoa; phylum Chordata; class Actinopteri; order Holocentriformes; family Holocentridae; genus Holocentrus; species Holocentrus rufus. The sequence continues at coordinate 19,886 of OMLF01015406.1, forward strand.
GCAGACGAGGAAATTGTCATGATGTGTGTGTGTGTGCGTGTGTGTGTGTGTGTGTGTGTGTGTGTGTGTGTGTGTTTGTGAGAGTGAGCAGCAGAGAGGAGTGGTTGCACCCAGA
>OMLF01015408.1:0-14737 GCA_900302615.1 Holocentrus rufus
CAACCCCTTTTGGTTTGTTTCTTTGCATTTTCGGTTGGGGATATTTTCTGTTTAATAAACTTTGGTGTTTCCCCTTTACCATGGTTTCGGTGTCCTTTTATGTTAGGTTCTATCTGAGCCTTGAATGTTGAGAGGGCCGTAACATAATGGGGGCTCGTCCCTTCGCTTCCGGCTTTGCGTCGTTAGGTTGCCAAGGTTTGTATTGAGCGCGCTGTGCCGTAAGTTGCTGATGACTGATTTTTTTTTGCCTCAGTATTGTAGCTGTGCGTGGTTTTTCGGCGCAATTGATTGCTATGGCGAACTGTGTCTAGTAATTTTGCTCTTCCCAGGTGTTAATTGACACGTAGCTTAACACTGGTTGTTGCTTTGACACTTTGTGTAGTTTGCAGGTTTATAGTGCCTATTGTTGTGCATTTGGGGTAGGTTTTACACGTGTGGACGCCGTAACTTTGGGGTGCTGCTGCGGCAGGGAGTGTTCTGATTGCGGTGTTCTTTTTGGCTGTATTTTGGCACGTTTTTCAAAACATTTGTGTGATGTTGCGGTTGTGATTGGCAATTGTTTGTCTCAAACATGGAGTTTAAACTTGACGATTTTGTGGCACAACCTGGCCTTGAAAAATTTCATCGCTGTACAAAGGAGAATTTGCTTGCTATTGCTGATCACTTTGAGATAACTGTATCCAAACATTTGAGAAAGCAAGTGATAAAATCTGAGTTGTAGTCCGCCTTGTCTGATGAGGGGGTTTTGTCTGGTGACTATGAGACACTGGAAACAAAGACACCCACTAAGAAGCAAAGTTCCGGAGAAATGCTCCGGCTTAAAGAATTGGAGATTGAAATGCGCCGTTTAGATTTAAAAGAGAGAGAGAGCTCAATAATGAATTGGAGGTGCGTAAAATGGAGGAGGAAACAAGGAGGCAACTTCGTTTGAAGGAGCTTGAGTTGAAACAGTCTTCCTCATCCACTACAGCTGAGTCTCTCTCTGGCGAGTTTGATGTGAATAAATGTATTCGCCTGATTCCTCCATTTAATGACAGAGATGTTGATAAATATTTCAGTCGACTTCGAAATGGCCTAAGAATGTTTGGCCTCTGCTTCTCCAGTGTGTGCTTATGGGTAAAGCTCAAGAAGCATATGCGTCTCTGTCACCTGACTTAAGTCTTGATTATGACAAAGTAAAAAGTGCGGTGCTTAGGGCATATGAATTGGTGCCCGAGGCTTACCGTCAAAAGTTTTGCCGGTTTCGGAAAACTGATAATCAGACCTATGCTGAGTTTGGTCGTGACAAAGAAGCACTGTTTTATCGCTGGTGTCACTCCAAAAACTTTTGATCAGTTACGTGACTTAATATTGCTAGAAGAATTTAAGAACTGTTTGCCAGAGAGAATTGCTACTTACGTCAACGAACAGAAGGTTTCTCAGTGGTCCAATGCTGCTCTCCTTGCGAATGAGTACATCCGTACACACAAAGACTCATTTGAAAAGTCTCATTTATTTTCAGAGCGTGCTGTTCCTATTGCCAAATCTCCTGCGTGGGCGTCTAAATCCAACTTTGATGTGGAGGTGAGGTCCAGTGGGAAAGAAGGTGTGGGGTTTAAGGACAAGCCTGTGTGTTTTTACTGTAAAAAGCGGGGCCGCACCATGAATAACTGTTTTGCCCTGAATAAAAAGAACAAGATCTCAAAAGCAGTTAATTTGGTAAAAACTGAGATTTCTCCCCGCCAGCACGTTTTGTCCAAGCCTGATGATGTGTATTCTCCTTTTATCATGAAAGGTTGTGTTTCTTTGACAGGAGGGGGCACTAAGGTTCCCGTTACAATTTTGAGGGACACTGCAGCTTCCCAGTCAGTTATACTGGAGGGGATGTTACCGCTTTCTGAGAAATCCTCTGTCAACTCCGATGTCTTGGTACGTGGGTTTGGTATGCAGTTTGTGGGGGTGCCTTTGCATGCTATCCACCTTGACTCAGATCTAGTTAAGGGGCGGGTAGTAGTAGGAGTTCGATCACAATTCCCCATAGAAGGTGTGTCGTTCATTTTGGGTAATGATTTGGCTGGAGGTAAAGTTCTTGTTAATCCTGAAATGACTGTTGTTCCTCTGTCTGAGCACCAAGATGATTTGGAACAGAAGTATCCAAAGGTGTTTTCAGTCTGCGCTGTCACCCGCGCTATGGCGAAAAAACAGGATGTTGGCGGTAAGGAAGGAGAAATTGAATTGGCTGACAGTTTTATGACAAACACTGACTATCTGGCCTCTCTACCTTTTTCTCCCCCAGCTCCGACTGCCCCTTCTTCCTCTTCGGAGGTGCCAAGCACTGAAATGTGTATGTCCAGGGAGCAGCTTCTTGTTGAGCAAAAACATGATCCGTCTCTCAATTCTCTATTTGAAGTTGTCGTTCCAGGCGATGAAGTGGAAAACATTGGTTACTATTTGAAAGAGGATGTGCTCATGCGTAAATGGACCCCGCTTCATGTCTCTGCGCGGGATGACTGGAGAGTGGTACATCAAATCGTAGTTCCACAAAGTTATCGGCATGAAATTCTAAAATTGGCTCATGACAATCCACTTGCTGGTCACTTGGGCGTGAACAAAACCTATGATCGTGTTTTGCGCTGTTTCTTCTGGCCGGGTTTGAAAAAAGAGGTGCGTCAGCATTGTAAATCATGCCATGTCTGCCAGGTCTCTGGTAAACCTAATCAGATTATCTCTCCATATCCACTGTATCCCATTCCAGTTGTTGGGGAGCCGTTTGAGCATGTTATCGTGGACTCCGTTGGTCCTTTTCCCCACACAAAAGCTGGTAATAAATTCCTTTTGACAGTGATGTGTTCTGCAACTCAGTTTCCCGAAGCAATTCCCATGTGTAAAATCACGGCCTCCGCCGTTGTTAAAGCATTGGTAAAGTCCTTCTCTTTATTTGGACTGCCGAAGGAAATACAGACTGATCAGGGCTCGAATTTTATGTCCCGAGTTTTGGCAGTTATGAAACAACTTGACATTAAGCACTGTTGGTCGAGCGCCTATCACCCGGAGAGTCAGGGAGCAATTGAGCGTTTTCATCAGACTCTAAAGTCTATGCTTCGCACTTATTGTCTGGACTTTAATAAAGACTGGGATGAGGGCGTTCATCTCCTCCTCTTTGCTGTCCGTGAGGTGGTTCAAGAGTCCCTGGGGTTTAGTCCAGCAGAGCTGGTATTTGCGCATACGGTGCGAGGCCCTCTGAAAGTCTTGCAAGAAAAATGGAAAACCGCAAAACTTGCTTGACTATGTATGTAGCATCCGCTTCAAACTTCATTGTGTGTGTGAATTGGCGAAGCAGAAAATGTCTCTTTCGCAGTCCAAAATGAAGACTTTGTTTGATCAGAATGCAAAATGTAGAAGCTTTAATCCAGGGGAAAAAGTCTTGGTGTTGCTTCCTATCCCTGGTTCTACTTTGCAGGCACGTACAGCGGTCCTTATGTGGTAAAAGAAAAGGTTAGTGATCGCGACTACATCATCGCCACTCCAGAACGCAGGTGAAGTAGGTTGTGTCACATTAATATGCTGAAACCTTATATAGAGAGGAAGGCTTCCTCATTGTGTCCTGTTGCTACAGAGGCCCAGGGGGTCTTGGCGCTGTCCAGTGCTGATTCCACGGAGACGCAGGGCGCTGAGGCTGCTGAAGACATTGTTGCTCCGTCCAGGGCTGTTGTCCAAGGACGATTAAAAAACTCTGCAATGTTGTCTAAACTTGACACTTGTTTCCGCATTTGACCGAGAGTCAGCATGAGGATGTGGTCAGTTTAATTGAATCCAATTTGTCTTTGTTTTCAGATGTGCCGACTAAGAAGCATGTATTACAACATGATATTGATGTGGGCGATTCTCCACCAATAAAGCAACATGCCTACAGAGTGAATCCTGAAAAGCGTCTTCGGTTGAAAACTCAGGTAAACTACATGTTAGAGAACGGTATTGCAGAGCCTAGCTGCAGTTCATGGAGTTCTCCGTGTCTTTTGGCCACTAAATCTGATGCCTCAGAGCGGTTTTGTACGGATTACAGGAAGGTGAATGTGGTCACGAAACCAGACTGTTATCCCCTTCCTTGCGTAGAGGACTGTGTCGATAATGTTGGAAGTGCAAATTATGTAACAAAACTTGATTTGCTAAAAGGGTATTGGCAGGTGCCGTTAACTTCCAGGGCAAAAGAAATCTCTGCCTTCGTGACTATTGACGCTTTTCTTCAGTACACAGTCATGCCGTTCGGGGTGCGCAACGCTCCTGCGACATTTCCACGTTTGGTAAACACCGTCTTGTCTGGGCTGCGAAGCTTACTTGGATGATATTGTTGTGTATTCCAATTCGTGGGAGGATCACATTCAAAAGTTGCATGAAGTGTTTGGGAGATTGCATGATGCCAATCTCACACTTAACCTCGCCAAATGTGACTTTGGCCAGGCTACAGTGACTTTCTTGGGAAAATTGTAGGGCGTGGGCGAGTCAGGCCGGTGCATTCCAAAGTGGAAGTAATTTTGTCATTCCCTGTTCCTCCGACTCGGCGGGCGTTGCAACATTTTCTGGGGATGGCGGGCTACTACATAAATTTTTGTAAAAATTTCTCTGATGTTGCGGCACCGCTCACTGACTTATTGAGTCCCAAACAGCGGTTTGAGTGGTCTTCAAAATGTCAGCATGCGTTTGACTGCTTGAAAGTTTTGTTGACCAATGCGCCAGTACTTGCAGCGCCTGCATTTGACCGGCCGTTTAACATTGCTGTCGACGCAAGTGATGCGGGGTCGGGTGCTGTCCTCCTTCAAGAGGGAGATGATGGAGTGGAGCATCCGGTCTCATATTACTCAAAGAAATTTAAAAGTTACGAACAAAAATACTTTACCATTGAAAAGGAAGGTCTTGCGCTTATATTAGCTCTGAAACATTTTGAAGTTTATGTCAGCTCTGCGAGCATGCCAGTCGTTGTGTACACTGACCACAATCCTCTCGTGTTTATAAATCAAATGCGAAACTCAAATCAGCGGCTCATGCGCTGGGCACTCTTCTTACAAGCCTTCAATGTAGAGGTCCGGCACGTCAGAGGTAAAGAAAATGTTCTGGCTGACACGTTGTCGCGGTGTTGACGGTTAGTTTTATGTGTGAATAACTGTCTGACTCCTGTTATTCACCCATCTTGGGGTGGGGGTGTTACGGGTGAGGAGTGTTCCTCCCTGCCTTTCTCTCTCTCTCTCTCTTGGTCTCTCTCTCTCTCCCATCTGTATTAACCCTTGTAGGGGGTGGAGCCGGAACACCTGAGGCCAATTACTGTGGGCATTAAAGACCAAGGAGCCAGAACTCAAGGAGGGAAGAGAGAACAGCCACACTCCCCCCAGCAGCCACAGAGATCAGCCTATCACCTTGTTTTGTGATCCCTTTTCTTTTTTTTCAGCATGCCCTTGTGGGGTGCTGGGTTTTGTTTGGGTTGGTGGTTTCTGGTAGTCCAGTTTTCGGTTTTGTTTCGATAGTTTAGTTTTTTTCTGTTTTGATAGTTTAGGGAGAAGTACTGGGTTCGCACGGCCCATTGCGTGGTTGGCCCAGTTTACTTCCCCTTTCTTTTGTTTATTTCGGCTGGGACCTCCAACCCCTTTTGGTTTGTTTCTTTGCATTTTCGGTTGGGGATATTTTCTGTTTAATAAACTTTGGTGTTTCCCCTTTACCATGGTTTCGGTGTCCTTTCATGTTAGGTTCTCTCTGAGCCTTGAATGTTGAGAGGGCCGTAACACTCGCACCAAGCTAAATTTACCACAAGGTTTAATACTATTCTATCACCAGTCATGTTGATCTTTCAATGTTCATGTTTTACCTCACTGTTCCACCGCTGACACTGTCAAACCTTTCAAATTCTCACACTTTGAAAGACACATTTCACGAAATCTCACATCAGGTACAACAACACAGGAACACAGGGAAAATGACACAAGGAACAGGCAGGCAGGCAGGCAGGCAGGCAGGCAGGCAGGCCATACCAAACAGAACAGCACCAAGCAGAAGCAAACTGAGACAATGATCGGACAGAGAACAAAGGGAGGCACTAGGACAAGGAGGGAACACTGGGATTGGGTAACAAGGCAGACAACGGGCGGGTGTGACAGGCTGGGAAGGGCTACACAAGGGCAGGGCTGACGAGACTAACACAGGGCAGGTGTGGAGGAAAACAGGCACCGGGGAGAGAGGAAGCCACACCCACGCCACACACAGGGGAGGTGGAGACACAAGGAAGCCAGGATGCACAGGGAAACACAAGGGAGAACAGACAGGAACAGAAACCAAAACACAAGACTATAAACATGAAACCAAAAAGTAAGAAAATACAGAATCATGACACTTTTTGTGCTTTTTGAGATATCACATGTGCAGCTTCCAGCTTGTCCATGCATTTTCTACAGAAAATGCACTTTTTCTAGTTGTGATTGCTGAGCAATCACACGTTATCCTCTGACAGAATTTTGCACTCTTTCTTTTTATTTTTATTCCTCCATTTTCCGCCGTTTTTTGGACTATTACTCCTTCCACATTCTTTCAGCTAAAAATTTCATTCAAACTTCAAAAAATTCAGCTTCTTTTGACATGTGCGCTTGCATTCAACTTTTTCATAACATTCGTACTTTTTGAATTCAACTTTATTTTAACTTTTTGGCCCATAGGAATGAATGAAACAGAATCTTCAGAATTCAGAAATTTTTCAGCATTTTTTACTCTTTCATACTTTGAGCTAGAAAACTCATTCAACTTACAAAATGTTCAGCGCACTAGAATTTTTCTACTTTTCAAAATTGTCATGGCTTTTATACTTTTTTCATAATATATTTTTTTTCCACAATATTTTTTAAAATGGTTTTCTATGGGAAGTAAGTTCAAACCCAGGCCTTTTCAAACCCTTACAGCTATGTTATACATTCAGCCACAAACTTCATTTAAACTTTCAACGGGTCACAAGACTTTCAGCTTTTTAAATTTGTGTTCAGATTTTTACTACCTTGTACAGTTTTTACAAAATGATTTTATAAGTTTTATAGCTTTTTTAAGACCTCTTGAGATTTTATAATGGGTGTGTATTGGGTGGAATGTTCACATGACATGACATCACCACTAGAGTGGAGAGCAACTTTAAAAGAGTGGAGAGCAACTTTAAAATCGTCGAAAAAATTTCTCTTCAACTTGCTCTCATACCCACAATTTTCACTCCACATACACACTTTATATATCAAAACGTAGACACATGCGTGCTGGTCACAGCTATGTGATTATGGAAGCAAATGGACTTACCCAGAGGAAAAGAAAAATCAGCTTTGACAATGCTCCATTTGTCATCTAATTTTCAATAAGAAATATGACCTAGTAACAAAAATCATGGGCTCTTATGTTCAAATATGATCCCTTCTTTGACCTCACATTTTTAATCTCTCTCAAGTCTGTTAGGGACAGACTTTTGTGCAACAAACACAACACCAGGCATTGAGGACAAATCAATGAACATCAACTTGCCCAAAATATTGTCTGTTATAAGTGGAACTACTGTCCTCCTTACAGGAACTTCCAGTAAGCTCACAATATAAAAACATGTCCCACCTGTCAGAGTATCCTGTAGAAGATTTATGCCTGCACCTGAGAATTCATTCACAAATGCAAGTTTCATCTCATTTCGAGATTTACTTCTTTCTTTGTAGGAACACAATAATTCAATCTGGCCATATTTGATCTGCATTCCTTCACAAAATATCACTGTATAATTGTTCCGTCGTTTGGCTTTGACATACTGCTTTGAAGTATAAACAGTTTTCCCTATTTGAGCTCTGTTATATGTCATAACTACATTATTATGTAAGCTCTGACCAAGAAACTGTTCCACAAGAGACATATCATCAGCTTCAAGAGATAGACTGAATGATGCTCCAATTATCACCACTCTGTTGACAACATTACTTGCTTGATAACTACTGTCATTTGTCATTCTGGCCAAGAACTCAGCAGCTACAGTGTTCAGCTTTATGGTTTGTGCGACGCTGGGGAGACACTGTATAATCTTTACAGTATTCATCATTTGTACAGGTATATTCTGGGTCCCATGTATAAGACGAAGTAAGTGCCCATTTTTGTCTTCAAAATGAAAGCAAGAGTGTGTCCACAGAGGTTCTAGAGTTCTTACACACTATCTGCTAAATGAACAAGCAAATGCACAATAGCTGTCATATATCGTTCCCCATAAAGGCCACTCATCTGAGAACAGAAATTCCACAGCAGTTTTTCAGCATGATCTATTTGTGCAGAGGTTACTGACTCCATCAGAAGAGTAAAGATTGCCTCACTAAGGAGCAAGAAGTGGTTTGTAATATGGGCCTGCAAGAATGCCCCGGAATACAACTGGCCCAAAGAACAACAAAATGGACCGATACTCAGATGCTTTAAAGAACAGTCTGAGAAGAGACAGAGCGAGGGAATCTAATCAAAAATGGTGGCTGAATTTCTTTCATGAGTTTCTCTACTTCACTGATTGACCTGACCATACTAAAAGTGTATCGGGAAAACTCTGTGGAATACCACAAACACATCAGCAGACGCATGACTCCCAGCAGTGCACAGTGCATGTAGTCTATGCCAGTACCCAAGACCAAATCATAGCTTTTTAGTCTGCTGAGCCAGGTAGGACCTTTCACCCCACGCACAATGCTTTTGGAATCATAGCATATGGCCTTTCATAGCATAGCATATGAAAGGTTCTTGAGTTCCCGCCAACTGAACTGGAATTCCATCTCTTTCAATTTTGTTCAGAGAGTAATATAGTGGTTCAAGGAATGTCAACATAGATGGCTTTGAGTCCCCAAACCAAAGACCTGCAAATATCATGTTTTCTCGTTTTGTGCGTTCAACAAAGCTTAACTCATTTATGACACAATAAAAAGGCCAAACAGAAAATTTTGAAGACTTAAAAACAGGTATGCCATCTGTGTTCCAAGTTAAAGAAATGTTTCTGGGATCACTGAGAGGCCCATTGCACAATGAGAGTTTCTTATAGACTTCTCCATCATACATTTCTTCAATACTGTTGTAACACTTTTTCTGTCTGTTGAACCTGAACTTCAGTTTTTCCTCAAAACCTTCCTTGGCAAACAATGACTTCACTTGAGACTCAATGGGAACTTCAATGAAATATGAAGTTGAGCACTCCATTAACATGTGCTTCACAGGATTTACACTGGGTGTCTGTGCTCTCAACAGACATGAGGCATGCACTACAATATCTGTGCAAAAGTAGAGATGAGGAACCTGAATTATCAAAAAATTGTTTGAATTTCTTCAGATTCTGAAGATATTCAGTCTGGATATCAGAGGGGCAGTGTAGAGTGATTAGTGTGAGCAAGTCACTTAGAGCTTTTCCTGTTATTTTGTGTCTGTTTGCAAATGTCATGATGAGGAGAAGACTCTCTGCAACAGAAATTGGTGTATTTTTGTTTTTTTTGAGTGATGTTCCCTGCTCTAAGTTTAGTTCTACACCGTCATCAAATGACAGGTCTTCATTAAATGACAGGTCTTAATCAAATGGTGGGTTATCATCTAAAATCCCCTCTTCAACAATTTCAGGTAGGTCAACAAATCGATCAACAAATGTATCCATGGGATAAGGCTGCTCACTATCTGATTATGCATTACGGCCGGTGTGATGAGTCTCTCTTGTGTGGTCATAAGACTGGAATAATGTATGGTTGGTGTTCTGGATGTCACACAAATTCTTGACAGAAGGGTCTTCTGGATCATCAGCATCATCGGTGTCCACACTGTAAGAAATTTTAAGGTAGTTCAACTTAAAAACTTATGTTTCCCTGCTGCCTTAAGATTATGAGTAAAATCCACATAAGTCTAGAATTTGTTTCAACTTGCAAAAGCTAGTTCAAAATGTTGATACAACTAATAGGATTCCAGTCATTCAATGCAATGTTTTAAGTTGTTTGTTTACTCAACTTCACTCCCTGATTTAAAACAAAATAGTATTTCACATCATTCTTAAGAAAAACATAATGTTTTGAGTCAAATCAATGCACAATTCTACACCATCTCAACTTGTCATTAAAGTTAAAAAAGCATTAATAAGTACAACTAAACTTCAAAGTTAAGTGGACTTAACTTTTTAAGTTTAAACTTTAATATATATATATATTTTTTTTACTTTTCAAATCAAATTTGTTCTTTAAACTTAGTCAATTTGTATCTATAATGAATGGCACAGGCAATTATCAGGAACACTGACTTTTTTTTATTTAACAGTGAAATTTGTACAACATTGCCATTTCGTATTTTAACAGCTGTTATCTGAGCCACTGCAATATCTTCAAAGACATCCAAAAATGACCAAAAATGTAACAGTAAGCTATCATAATACATTCACAATACATTTCTCAAGCATTTGGAGTGAGGATGCAGGTTTCCCAGAGAGAGAGAAAGATAAAAAAAAAAAAAAAAAAAAGACAGAGGCTGTGGAAATACATTTGACATGACTGGTCAAGAAATTACTAAAAGGGAGTAATCCTTCTCAATATAGCTTTAAGGCTTCTAATCTCATCCTTGGCAAGAAGATCATCATCATTTCTTTGTAAACAGACCAGAAACTGAACCAACATGTCTCCTATTATTTGAGAATATGGCAACAGGTGGCACATGCAACTGTCATTCCAGTGACCTGAAGGTTTCATACATTAACTCAGGAACTGCAAGAGCTGTCACATACTGGCCTCTGTAAACTGGCAGTGACTTGACAGAGTGTGAAAAGTGATATACTGGACATGAAGGTTTGATTTCAAATTTACTAGAAACAACTAACAGAAATCTTTCAAAGTTTTTAAAACAGTGCTAAACAACTGTAAATCCATTATGGAACATCAATTTCACAAAACATTTTTCTTCTCTGACTAAGGCAAAAGTGAGCACATGCATTTGTCATTTCCCACATCAAGGAAAGACAGTAAGCAAGGGAGAATAAGACTGCTGTTGGGGTTCTAACCACAGTATGTGTTTTGACTGTTCAAACAGTGCCAAATAAAAACAGTACCAGAACAAAAACTTGCTCCAAGCAATGGCAGGCAATAGTAAGGAGTCCTTAAACAGCCTATAAGTGGTATCTCAGGAGTTTGTTTCTGAGTCCATGAATTCTTGCGGAGCACTGATCTGGTTTAATCTTCATGATGACCCTCTGCAGGAACTCAAATGAGTATTTCATGGAGGGCGGGTATTCCAGATTTACACAGTAGATAATCCCCATTAGTATGGCAAACCCATTTGGCACATCTCATAGGTTATAGATGACGATCTTCTCCTCCACTACCACTGCTACATTGAAGATCTGAAGTGGAAACGCATCGTCCAGCACACCTTCATGTCCGATGAGGAGTCCAACTTGCATCCCATTCATGGCAACATCCAGTGTTTCACCATGAGCCTGAAGAGAAAAAAATATAAAAACAAAAAGGAAATTTTACCTAATGATCATTCGACTAAAATGTGGAGCCATGGTCAAAAGTAGACACTTCTGCTTAAGAAAAAAATATTCAGTAAAATAGAAAGCCAAAAGAATAAACAAGTATCCATTTTTGAACCTAGCTGTAAAATACATGTTGAATGCTAATAAAAATAACATGAATAAGGATCAAATAGTGCAGTTTTGGGCATGAGTTTATCAGTTTACTTACTTCACACATTCTTATGTTTGAAGGATTCTCTTGCAAGTAGTGTGGAAGACCAAGTAGGGCAGCCGCTCTTCTGTTCTGGTTTGTGTCCTCAAGCACAGAAAAGGCAGAATTGGAGAAATACGTTAGCATAATACTTATGTTTGTGCCCTTACTTAAGTACCAAGTTATAACAAAATCTTAATTTCCACACATACCTCCTTCTCCAGACACTGTAGAACACGCTTAAGGGCCAACTTTCGACCAGAAACAACAGCTGCTTTGTACAACTCCAGCAGCCTGGGCACCAAGGCATCAAGTCCATCCAAGAATGACTGCAGAAGATCCGTAGTGACTATTCTGTTAAACTCAGCAATTATCTGTATGAGACAGAAAGAACAGAAAAAAAGTTAGAGAGGGATAGTGTAGGTGGGAAAGAAAAAAGAGCAGGAAAGTACAGCAAAAGAGGCAGATAAAAGCCGTTTTAATATTAAATCAAGCATACTGAAAATATTTAAATTACACTGGAACATGGACATCTCATTTTGTATTGACTACCTGTCTCTCAGTAAACAACGCTGGCCATCCTTCCATGACAATATTGATGAGTGGCTCATCACCAATGATTTCCTGTCTTCTTTTTGAGAATGTCACTGCCATTAGTTCATCCAAGAGCTGTAAGTCAGGATCCTTCTTCTGTACCTCCAGCAGCATGGTCTGCCGACTCTCTTCTGCATCATGTGCATTTTGTCCGACAGGTGGATCTGGCAATGGACTTCACCCTTTTTGGATTTCTTGATAGTCTTGCCCTTTGAGGAATCTCCCCTCTTTTTCTTATTTATGACAACTTCAGAGCATCCGGCTGCACTCAAACTCTGACGATAATTGCCCATTTTGAATTGCAGGCTGAACACCCAGCAGTACCATCCTTTCCCTGAACCTGGCTCCGTGAGACATGGATGCTTCTCAACAAGAGCTTTGGCTACACTTTCATAATGATCTTTACTTGGATAGGCAGTGATCTTGGACATGACATCTGCTAGTTTGTCCAGTATGTCACTCTTCACACTCTTTGAAATGACCATCACAGTTCCACCCTTTGCATAGGCATTATTTCCTGCTTGTAGCAGGAAATGAGTTCGACATCATGAGAGAAACTTGGAATAACCAAAGGATCGGGCCAGTCTGCTGAACCTGCACTACACGAGGAACTCAAGCTGCAAGTATCCAATGTTGAGTCTGTTGAGATGGAGTCAGAAACAGTGAAGAGAACCTTTAAAGTTGCTTGTTCCTTTGGTAGATCCTTTATGTCTGTTAAATTGCAGAGTTCGTTCCCAAATTCTGGATCTTCAAATTGCAGAATAAAGGTCCCTCGGAGGCCAAGGTTGGTGCGTAGTACTTCACATAGCTCATTGACCAACTGGGATACACTCTGTAGGTTGCCTTATGCCCTGTGCCCTGTGTTACGCCTTATGTCCTGTGGTGAGATGATGACTCTGAGAAGCATTGTGGGGCAGGAACCAAGAGCTGCAAGACAGTATCAGATGGGAAGACAATTTAAGAGAAATATGGTTCCAGAAGAGGACAACAGACAGACATAAAATACAGAGACAATACAGACTTCTTTGCCCATTTATTCATGTCTAGTGCCAAAAAATGTTGCCCCAAATTTAAATCACTAGTTTAGCATCAACTTTACAGACAAGATTGCCCACCCCTGCTCCAGTTAAGTGCCACAGTCTATAATTTAGTAAAATGTGCCAACTAAAACAGAGGCATGACATCTTACCGAGAAAGGGATAATGTGTCAGAAGCCAGAAAAGAGTGATATGACTTTACAGTCTGAATTACACTACACTAGCATAAAGAAAAGAAATAAAAGATAGGGTGGAATTAGGAAGAATCAAACAACATAAATTCAAGTGACTTATACCTTAACATAACATAAAGCTCCTTGGAATGACCAGCAGCTTTCCTTCAACTGCGTAGGCAGCCAGCGGGATGTAGTCATTCAGAAGATCAGGATCGGCGACTAGGGGTGCCACAGGGTCCTTTTTGGTGAGCTGATAACACCTGCCACACCTCCAAAAAGCATGCTGTGAATGGGTCAACAATAAATGTCATGTGTCCACCCACAAGACAGATTTCCAGTATTTTGCAGAAATCTGGCAGTCCACTTGTGTGCCCTACTGAAAGCACCATTTCTTTAGAATACTTTGTCCTGTATATGTAAGCAGTTGAGGTGAGTGATACAGTCTCAACATCTCCGAACTTGCTATGTATAGCCTCTCTTATCCCAACATCTAAAATGCTCACAGACACAACAGACACCTTCCCAGTCTCCATGCTTGGTTTGAAAATGCTGGGCATCTCAAAATAATAAGACAACATAAGTTGGACTCCTCCTTGAACCGCCACTCCTCCTTGAACCGCCACCTTATCGTGGTGGAGGAGTTTGAGTACCCGAATGATCCTAGGAGCTATGTTGCCTGGGGCTTAATGCCCCTGGTAGGGTCTCCCAAGGCAAACACGTCCTAGGTGACGGGTCAGACTAAGAGCGGTTCCAAAGCCCCTATGACTACAGTAAAAACAAGGAAGTTCACGTTGCCCGGATTGACGTCACCGGAGCCCCACCCTGGAGCCAGGCCTGGGGTTGGGGCTCGCAGGCGAGCGCCTGGTGGCCGGGTTTTTGGCCACGGGACCTGGCCGGGCACAGCCCGAAGGAGCGACGTGGGCCCGCCTTCCCGTGGACCCACCACCCGTAGGAAGGATCAGAAGGGGCCGGTGCGATGTGATTTGGGTGGCAGTCGCGGGGGCCCCGACGACCCAATCCCTGGACAACGACTCTGGCTATGGGGACATGGAATGTCACCTCGCTGGGGGGGGAAAGAGCCTGAGCTAGTGCGGGAGGTTGAGCGGTACCGACTAGATATAGTCGGACTCACCTCCACGCACAGTTTGGGCTCTGGAACCCAACTCCTTGAGAGAGGCTGGACTCTCTTCTACTCTGGAGTTGCCTGCAGTGAGAGGTGGCGAGCTGGTGTGGGCTTGCT
>OMLF01015409.1:8079-20566 GCA_900302615.1 Holocentrus rufus
CCCAGCTAAATGCAAACATGCTTTGCCAGACTGAGATCCTTCTTCTGCAGATTATGCAAAAATATGTGTTGAATGCTATAAGCATAATATTGCAGTCACTATAGACGTTGTATCATATCAATAAAAACTTGCCTTTGCCATCTGATATACTGCACACATCAGCTGGTCTTCTATTTCTATAATGCTGCTGGAAAGACAAACATGTAGGAGCATTGCTGTTTCTCTGCAAATCCAAATAACTTTTGCATCACAAAAAACCCACAACACAAACACAAAAATATGCAATGCAATTAACTTTAGAGCATCAGAAGTTTCTTATGTGAGTGTATGTGAATTAGAACGGCCTTTGCATGCACTTTGCAGCCTCCAGTTTCATCCACTTGATGACAGTGTGGCCAAACTGCCTCTGAGCTGGATCGAAGCCTCAGCTCTTTCTAGGTTTCATTCACTCGTATTTAGTTTAGCAGCTGAGACAAATGTTTAGAGGGGGAGGGGTGGGGGGTGCATTAAAATCCTTGTTTATGTCCATGTGTTGCTTGATTTAAGTGGTCATTGCAGTTGTGACCATCAAACCACTGAAAACCCATCAGATAGTTTCAAAGAAGCACAGTTGGCATTCAAAAGTGAAAGTTTTTTTCCACTGATAAATGGCCAAACATAGTGACATCACATAACATGAAAACATTTCCCGTGCAGCTAAAATGGAGTTTGACGTGAGAAAATGTTTCAGCAGTCTGAAACATTAGCGGTAAATGGTGATACATTTCAGATCAGAGAGCGGGCGCTTTTTGGCACATTTTGCACCGATGTTCAGCACTCATACGGGGAGAAATCCATCGTAGAAGAGGCACAGAGACCGATTTTTCCACTGACACGACTTCAAATAGACCAGAGGGCAACACAGCACTAAGTCATGTTGTATTTGAATGAGAGACGACTGTCATTTTCTCTCAATTTGAAAAACTTATTATTGCAAGTTGTATAACTATGTATAACCATGGTGCCTATTATGGGCTAGCTAGTGGCAGCCAAACCGCTCTGAATGAGACACAAGCGCTGTCTACGTACAGTAATGTGATTGTTTATCTGCGTAATGCCATCTACATACAATGAATGGTGTTTATCTGTTCAGAGACACGGACTTGGACGTGTCAGGCGGTGTTGAAACCGTCACGTATCTGTCAGTCAGCGATGTTGTTAGCAGCACCGATTCTGGCCTTTTGTCTCGCTTTGTGCACGACTTTATGGGCAAGCAAAACATTTGGCCGCCGCTGTGTTTAGGTCTGCACTGATTTGTGTCTAAATGGACTCCTGAAATGAGTCAACGGGTGAGTTATCGCTGTATACAGTCTGAAAGTTTCTGGTGCTTAGACCTAAATAATTCAGTCAGGCTTCAGCTCACTGAAGGGTTTGTGCATGATGATGTGGATCACTGGGGGAATCAATGTCAGCTTCCAAAATGAGAGTCAATGAAACTCAGTCATGGAAGTCAGTGAAAGCAGGAATAGATATACAATCTCTGCAGCAGATGTTTTTGAGGGATTCCCAAATGTAGTTGGTTCTGGGGGGGATTGAGTTGGATTGTGTGTTTAAGAAACCATTCAGGACCATGTCACCCCATGTATGACTGCAGCTGCCAAACAGCCGATAACAGAACCAAGATCTTTGTCTTGCTTGAAATAATTTGTCCAAGGCATTTGATGAAGTGAAACATGAGCTTAGATGGAAAGTATTCACAAAGCTAGGAGAAACATCCAGCCTGCTGAATGTTCTCAATTCGTTTCATGATGAAGTTCAGGTCTGTGTGAGCGCTGGAGGCCTGTGCACAGCACGGCTGTGAGCTAACTGCAGATATATCTTTTACTCAGGTGTGACTTTACTCTCAAATGAAAACTTGCACTGTTTTAATTAGACAGAAACCTGTTTTACATTCAATGCCAAAACATTGACTTTATTTCTCCGAATTTAGAAAAAGAAAATCTGTCATACTATTTTTGGAAAGTCTCTGATAGCCAAGCAAAGAAGCTGAGAAGTAACTAGATTATTTTTTTGTCATTGCCTAGTTACAAATTCAAGTTCAAAATGTCCTTTTAATGTCCAAAATTGTGTGGAAAGCAAAGTCAGATGGCAAAAGCAAAGGAGAACTGTTCATATGGACAGACGACAAAAAGGAAAGTTACAAATGAAAACAAACAAAATGTCTGTCATGATGTAAGTTGCAGCTGTATGAGATCAGCGTCACTGTTTTCTTGTTTTGTTTTGTTTTTTATAAATTGAGAGCGTTTTTCAAAAGTTTTAAGTGATTAAACATGCTATTTTTATGTGGACAGGAGGTCGACACAGAGAGAAAAGATTTTCAAATGAGTCTTTGTTGTTTGGATGTGGTCTCTGTGAACGACAGTTTGCAGATGACTGTGCTCTGTTGTTTCTATAGTTGTGTATGTTTGACTGCACTTTTTGTGAAGATTAATGAGATCAGCCCAAGGTGGCTTATTGGGGATACGAAGTATATACATGGGAGATGTGGACTTAACTCTCATTGCAAAAATATTTTTTATTACTCATTTCAAAAGTACCATTACTCTTTTCTTCTCCCCAGGAGCACTAATTTACAAAACTAGTTATATAACTTTTCTGTTTTGCATTCTGTTTTTCTTTTTAAATCAGGATCAGTCATTTTCCCCCTCTGTGCATGATCAGGGAACTGGGCAACACTGATGTCCAATTTTCTTGTTTTCCTAGAATGGGAAAAAAATCAAAGTAGTAGGAAAGCTTTGACCCAGAGAAAGTCAACTTTTCTACTATTTTTCTCAAAATGGAGGGAATACTTCCACCCAAAGAAAATAAGCTTTTCTGTTATTTTTTTTTATCAAAGGGAAATTTAAAAAAGAGAGTAATTTTGTGCATATATATACAGCTCTCTGACCAGGAGCCTTCACCATTTTAGCTGCACACTGTATGTATATTTGATATGACGTTTGTATACAGCAGCCATACATACACTGTTTAGGTGGGAGGATTACTGCTGCTGATTATAATTGTTACTGACTGGGATGACTCACTGGTCAGGGACAAAGTGTTTATGTTGCTTTATGTTTATGTTTTTTTTTTTAGATGGTGGGATTATGGGTCTTCTTCCTCACATCAACACAAACACATTTTTTTCTGCCATAGCTGTGGTGGAAATATCTCAGTATGTTGTCACTTCATCTATATCTGCCTTTTCCCCCCCTTTTTTCAACAGTGTAAAAGTGTTTTAGGGAGATTTTTCCTTTAATGAGCCTAGGTCCCAGGGTGACAGTTCACATCTTCTCAATTTAGGCTGAAAAGTTTTAAGAATCCCTGATGCTGTGACAAAGACCTTGGTGGGACATGTAACCCTGACACAGATGCATCTCTTCATTGAGCAATCAGTGAATCCTTAGCTCAACTCAGCTCACTTTTTCCACGACTTTCCCATAAAGCACTGATACTCAATCTTTTCAGCTCCTGATCCTTAAAATAAACAGCAGGATGTCGAGTCACTGCTCCCAACATGGATATCTCTGCCCATCGTGATAAGCTGTGGCACCTTATTTTGATTTTAATTTCCTCTACGTCTCTTTAAAGCCTCTCTCCCGCGATTAATTACTGAAAGAGGCAGAGAGGCGGCCAATCTTCATTACTTCTTAATACTCTTGATGGGGAGATGCAGCAGAGAAAATGATTTGTTGGGATTCAGTCAGCAGAGCTATCTGGGTTACTGTAAACAGGATATGAGTGGGCAACATTAACCGTAAATGTCCGACTTTGGATTTCCACAGAATTAAAGAGCTAAGGTTTCTTCAAAGACAAACTACTTTGCATCAACATGCAGGGAGGAATCCATCCTGGAACAGGCAAAGAGACAGAGGGACTAATTTCTCCACCAATAATAGCCTCAAAAGACCATAGAAGCTAGTCAGACAGTTCTTGGCAATACACTGTTTATTAATGATGCTGTTCACTATGTTCACAGACAATACCAAGGGAGTATGACTTTTTTTAATAAGGAGGATGGCATTCTAAGTGAAATCACCTCAAATCAGAAGTGGAAAAAGTCACAGCAAAGTGAGTTTTTCACCCGGAGAAAAAGTGTGCACAGAGGACAACGCCGTGGTCCATGATGCATTTTTGTTTTGTTGTTGCTTGCACGCCACTTGCAAACCTTATACGTGAAGGAGGGTGGGAAGAGAAATTAGTTCCAGTGTTGCCAGGTTTGCGGTCTTCCCATCAGATTTGAAAATGCAGTTGCAGTGAGTGGTGCATTTGTTGTGTATTTTGTGCATTTGATGTCATGTTATCATGCTGCGATAGATTCAGCTGATGCAGGGTTGATGATGACAAAATGCAGTGAGCAAACAGAAGAGGCAGCACTCATACCAGAGATAGACAGACAGGGGGAATCAAACTCTACAGCCTCTTTAAATTACATTAAATGACATGTTAAGATTGATAAAGTCAAATAATTCAGTTCCTGGATCAGTTCCAGCTCCTGTCTACTCTTTTTAGATAATTACAATGTTACAATGTTCAGAAAAGTGGAAGTTTTACTTTCTAAAACTCAAATGAACCCAAAGTGTTTGTGTTTTTTTCATCTGAAACAAGTTCAACTTATCAGAAAACTAGTGTGTGACTGCCAACCAGTCACAACAAAAAGACCGAATGCAGAACAGTGAGTGAACAACAACACCCTTTTTTATATCATCCCCCCAAAAAAAATCTCTTGGCAGCTTTTTTCACTCAAAAAAGACATTCGCAGCTGAGAAGCAAAACACTGTGTGAACAGAGTTTAACGTTACCTCCTCAACGAAACACCATATTTTCTCTGATAAATCAAGCACCAATTATGTGCGTACAGCACAGAGAGCGGCCTTCTCTGTGGGATGATGGGGAAATGTGGAAACCAGTTTTACTGAAGACGAGGCAGGTCGCGGGAAAGTGGGTGCACCAAAATGTTAGAATACCGTCACAAAATGACTCATGGAATGCACTGAACATCACAAATGGAATGCTTGTTAAATGGCTAAATGATGTGGTGAATGTGGCGCTCTTTTCATGTGGGGGGGTAAGCAATGGTCTCGGCAGGCGATGAAAAACAGAATCCCTTGGCTGGGACTCTCTCGGCTAAGTTCACTAATTACATAAAATGATTATTGAGACATCAATCGGAGCTGCTAACAATACTCTCAGATGAGAATGGCATTCTGCTGTTGCTCAGTAACGTGGAACGTTAAATAATGACCGACCTGCAGAATCAGTGACATTAGACAGCACACCACCATGCATGTGCATGCAACTGCACATCTGTTTTTTTCCTCGTTCTGCCTGGAAGGCCAGCGGAGAAGCTGCTGCTTCAGTCCAGGTTTAGTTTCAGGAGGGAATTTGTCAGTGAAACCAAACTGAATCGCGCTGTTGCCATTTCAAGAATCATGTCATAGGGAAAGAATTGTAAGAACAGGATATCTTTTTGATGAAATGAGCAATAAATCCATTAGTTCATCAATGAGCAATGATGAACCAATTTCTCAAGCTCCTGTTCTGCAGGCCACAATACAGTGTAGTTTACTAGTCCAAAAACCCAGATGAAACTGGAATGTAAGGCATAGGTCACTCAAAATCTCCATACAAACCTGGGCAAGTTAGTCAAAGTATAGTTCTGGTTGTTTTCAACAAAATCGAACCTGCTGTCAAACATGGTGAGAGCAGAAGTATGTGGACTCACTGCAGCTTTAGGTCTGTTCATTTCCTCCATGCAGGAGCAGCTTTCAAGTCACGGGGTTAAATATCAGATAGAATAAAACAAAGAAACTGTAAAATACAGTTTTTTGTTGCTTTGTTTTTTGTTGAATTGTTGACAGTCTGTTTGAGATCCCTCTTGCAGGAGTTTGCTGCTATCAGCTCAGTGTCATTATGGTGCCTGCTGGCCTCACAACATCCAGTCTAACCTCAGACTGATCCTGCTTGGATCAGTTAGCAGAGGTTGGCTCAAATTAGCAGATGAAAGAGGAACGTCATGTAAACAAAAGAAATAAAACGGAAACATGTGTAAAGGACATGCTAAGACACACCCTAAAAATGCAGCCAATCATGTGACATCGTTGACCAACTGAGTTCTGGGAGGTGAAAATGTTAATTTTTAGCTTTAGGTTTATCTGGCTGAGCCTGTGCACATGGTGCAGTCAGAGCCAATGCAGCACGTTGTTTTGTTTACCAGCCGGACGTTCTGCCTGCGCAAACATGCCAAATTTCTATTTTAGTTCTACTACACTTTACCACACTTTAATGCCTCAGCCCTGGTCTCCTGTTTTTCCTGACTGAACAAATGCATCCTTCACTGGTTTATATGGTTGGCTGTAACACAGTAATAACCACTGGGCAATAATATCCCATCCTGACAAACCTCTTCAGTAACAACACAAGCTTTGTTTGCCTCAATCCCACAATGTTTTTTGCTGTTGGCAACTAGCAAGATAATACCGATGTTTCCTTCTCTTTGGTGAAGAGCATCACACGATGACGAAGCTAACAGCAGCTAGCAGACAATTTGCATGCCGACAAATTGAGCCAATAAGTTAAACGTGGGTTATGCATCCTAATATTGAACGAGTGAACACTAATTCTGACAACGCTCATTTAAATTCACACTATAGCAACAGTCCAAATGCCAGCACCAGACTCCACGCTGAACTGAAACAGCTGTCACTCTGGCCTCGTATCAAAGGACCGCAGCACATGTTGTCTTTATATTTGTGGAATTTGTGAGTTTACCAGAAGTCAATAATAGTATACTTCAGTGAAAAGACAACATGCATGCTGTTTTGGTTTATTGCATAATTCTTCTCCGTATGTAAGGCAATCGAACAATATCAAGATTTTATTTGATTTGTGTTTTTCATTAAATTAAGGGGTAGTCTTAGATTTATTGACACAAGATGCTATGACTTGCTGCTAGTGACACATGAACATTATCCTCAGAGCTGATCCTGTTCTGTCTGGTCCTGATGTAGACGGAGGGGTGACACACAGGTTAGATGCTCAAGGATTTAAAACCCTGAGGCACCTGAGAATCTGCTTGTGCAACTGAGGTTCATCATCCAGTCCAGTATTAAAAAGATGTTTTTTTTTATGTACAGTCAGCGTGTATCTGGAGGGAAGATGTTTATGGAGGAGGCATGTTCATGATTTTTCTTTTTCCGGAGAGGAAGTTGTGAAACAGCCTTCAGACCTGCATCAGCCTTCATATTGTGTCAAAGACAGAAAACTGTGTTATGGGTCCACTGAGAAGGATGGACCGTGTGTGAGGCTGTGTGTAAGAGGCACGATAGAGCAGTGTGTGCGTGTGTGTGTGTGTGTGTAAGCTTTACCCCTCATCTCAACTTGGAAATCATATGAAAACCATTACTGAACAGAGAACCACCCTATGAGATAGAGATCGCCCTCTTACCTTCTGGCTTTAGCGCTCTATAGTCCCTTTTTCTTTTCTAACAGGCTGTTGGTGATGACAGAAACTCATCAATACAGAACTTCATCAATTATTGCTCTTATTTTCAGTTGCCTTGAAGAAAAGCAAGTCAACCATGAGGGGCTTCGCTCTGTCAGCCTGATGTAAAGCTAAAATAAATCTTATGGAGAGAAATGCATCTGAGTTAAGTGAGTGCTGATAGGGGGAAGTGCCACGGCCTGGATTTAATTAAGCACAAAATGTGATTTTTAACTGTGAAGCCTTTTTTTTTTTAAAGTTAATATTTGAAGAGGGAGAAACCACACAGTCTGGTATTTCCCTGCTTAGACAGTCACGACAAGGTCAGATCTGTGGTTAAAAATCCTTCTCTAACAGTAGTGAGGTAAAGCTCCAGGTCAGGAGATGTTTTTTTTTTTATATCCAAAAGTATTTCCATGAGCAAAATCTTCTATTAGATAAACCAAAACCCAAATTGCTTTCAATTCCCAAACCAGTTCATTGTCACGCCTACACAAGCCACTTGTGGTGACATTTGATGTTGTTGATTCCTTACCAAAAAACATTTTCTTTTTCTTTTTTAACGAGCTTTGCTTTGATTCGGTTAAAAAAAAGTTTATTTTTATCTCTCACGGGAACAAAATATAGGACATAATACCACATATCTCAACCTTTTTTCACTCTCAACCCAGATTAGAAAACACTGGTGTAAAGTCTCCAACTCTGAAGTTAAACCTGATTCAGTTGTTGTTCTGCAGGCAGTATGGATCTGCAGTGACACTGTGGTTATATTCTGACAGGCCGAGGATTGGAACAGGAAATACCAGGATGTTCCCCCAGGTTTCATCCCTCAGCCTGGGGTCAGAGGTCATATGGATGTCTAGTGTGTGTGTGTGCGTGTGTGTGTGTGCGTGTGTGTGTTTTCGGGGTGACACATGGGGTTACAACAGTAGCTAACTGACTGACCATCTGGAGCACGATGCGGGCTTTACCACAGGGACAACAAATAAAAGTCACTGCTGTGTTTTCTCCACACCTGGACGTTGGTGTTGGTTGCTACACTGATTGTTGTGTTGGAGGTCAGCGTTCACTGGTTGATGTCGCACCAGTTGCTGCACTGGTCGGTGCTGTTCATATGCTGTGATCGTGGTGGTTGGGTTGGGGAGGGGGGAAACAGTATATAATTATCTGACCATCTGGACCATGATACATCCGTTCCACCATCAACATACAGCTGTCACACTGACTTTATTTGAGGGGCTTTCAGTACTTGCAGCATTTAAACAATCACATGTCATGCACCCCTTTCCTTCAAGCAACTCTAAGTACAGCAACAGGTATTCATCTGAAGTTTCTGCAATCTACCATGAGTAACATGTTCATAACTGTGGTGCAGATTTAAGGTTTTTCTGGTAAAAGAGAGAAAGTCCATAGAATTAGACAAAAAGTTCACATCAGTCACAAAGAATTAAACTTTACATAGTCTTATTCCCCTAAACATTAAAGGAACACTTAACCCATATACATATTTCGATTCATTTGCTCACCTCGAGTGATCTTGAGTCGCGAATTAACTCAAATTCTCAAAATCCAAGTCTTAACTGTCCATTTTTATATTTATTAAGTCCCAAACCAATGTATTTTTAGAAAGAAAAAAGTGCTAAATAAACCAGCTCAATAAAATACCTCATGCACAAGCAGCTGTGCACAACTGGCCTCATGTTCACCACACTGAAGACTGAACAGACGAATGGAGGGTCAAGACTTGAGGCTGGAAGTCAAGATTATTGCTGTGCGAAGAGCTTGAGATTTCGAAATGGATGTTTTCATTATCCTTTTTGGCATGAAGCCTGTCATTAAAACTTTTTTCATCAGAATATCAGATTTCATCAAAAAATATTGAATTCCTTTAAAAAGGCAACACTAACATAACACCAGAAGTTCATATATAGGAAGAGCCCCACTTTGTCCATTTTATAGAAACACTTTCAATAGTTGTATAAATGCACGACTGCCACAGTATAGTGTTGGTCTAATTCTCCTGGGATAACCCAGAGGTCTTTCTATTGGCACAGTAATTCCTCCTGCTCCTCTTACTTGCTATTGACATCCTCATTTCCTGCTTCCTCCTGCCTCCCCTCCTTAGTGCTGTATTTACAGACCATTCACTGTTGACTAATGTCTTATTCAATCCCCTGAAGAGACCCTTGATATGAAGAATAGCTTATTGAGACTCACCGGCAGTATAATATAATAGAGTGATTGTTTTTATTATTAGGCCTATAGTTATTTGTGAGCTTAAATTAATTTGTGAACTCAACAGATGATGATGTTTGGAACACTGACCATCTGAAAACTTAAAATGGACTGGTTTTCAGGATTTATGATCACCACAACATTGTAACCACCAAGCATGTTTTTCCTCCTACTCAACAAAGTGAGACCGACCAGACCAGCAGAACAAGTTCTTGTCTGGATGAGGGAAACACTTCAGGGCTTACTAAAACCTCCTGAAGCAGGGCTGGCTAAAGATGTTATCATTATAAAATTTATCATATCAGTTGATATAAATAATGATTTCAGTATATGTCATATGATTATTTATTTCACATTTAAAGGAAACCTTTTACTTCTGAGGGGAAGCTGAAGAAACCAGAAACTTAATTATGATTCAAAGTTTTAAAGTGACCACCATAAGAATTTGTAATTTGATGTTTTTGGCAAACCATTATATTTGCTAGTGGTAGTATTTTACATCAGCGTCATAAAATCAAGACATTGACATTTATGCCTGTCAGAAAACATGGTGGCTTGAATTTAAAGGTCTCTTCAGGGACTATTTTCTGGCAGGGATGCACATTCTGTTGTGTGGGTTTCCAAGTGCGACAGAGAGGAAGGGAGTGTCAACATGATCCTCGCTTGTGTCCTTGGTTTGATTTGCTGACCAAACAGCACTAAAATGCCGTACTGTTTTGTCAGCCAATGAAGTCCTGGATGTCAGAGCTTCTCGGCAGCATGGGAACGCACCACAGGACATCGGGCTTTTCAATTGAATACAGACATTTCCATGCTACTGTAAAGTAAATTTGACAAAAATAAACCCAGGCAGCATCGTCTCTGTGATGGATTGCCCGACTCCAGGAAGATTCAAGTCTCTGCAAGTTTATATCCATACTGTTCTGTGATGAAACAAATGGCTTCCTGGTGAATTGGCTTTTCTTAATATTTGGAAGGAGTTCCACAGGGGTCAGATCTAGGTCCACTTTTATTCACAATGTATATAAATAACATCTGCTCAATCGTAAAACACTCAAAGTTCCATTTTTATGAGGGTGACATAGTATTTTGTTGTTCCCACTGAAGCCAAAGCTATAAAATTATTTACGATCTGATCTTCCCACATAAAACATTCTTTCATTGGTTTCATATTAGTACTGAATGCAGAAAACACTTAATACACATTATTCACTAGAAGTAAGACTTTGAATATTGGTTCTGGTACAAACACTTCATGTGGTTTAAATATTGAGAGGGTATCATCTTAGAAATATCTTGGTCTATGAGTAGATGGTAAATTGTCTTTTGGAACTCATATTGTGGCGCTGATTGAAAAGCAGTGTGTTTTTATGACAGCGTTGGATTATGGTGATAGTATTTAGATGCAGCCATGTCACGTAAATCATTTGACACAGTTTGCCACAGTGCCTTGATACTGATTACTAGTGATAATTTGATGACACATCACTGTGATTTATATAAGAAGAATGACTGGCCCTCCCTCTCAGTGAGGAGAGACGACACTTTCCACTTATAAAGTCTTACTAGGAAAATTAACATCATCAAGAGACTGTCACTATAGATCTCAGGACTGGCTGGCTTTGGAGGTACTGAACTTGGCATAAGGCATTCAAAGGCTTTTCACTGATTAAATTAATTGCAGCTGGAATGAATCACAGCTTGGCTTTAAAATGGGCTTCTTGGTATCTCTGACTGAGTTCAAGCTTTTAGTTGCAGCCTCCTTAAATATGCAGTGGAGTTAGCATGGATCACTACTATGTTTGACCTATTGTTGAAGTACACTTACTTTGTAACCAGATCTCATACTTTTGATTGTTTGATTTGATGATTTTAACTATTTGCATAACATGTTTCTTAATCCTGTGGTGAATTACAGGCATGTTGCATCCTGTTGCCACTGCGCTGCTCACCTCATCTCAATATAACACACAGCCCACATGAACCATTACATAATGTTATCATGCATGTATAATATAGTACATGTATATTACATGGTGATATATTGCATATATTATCATGCATTCCATGCAAAACTGAATTTACTTTTTACTTGTCTGTGTTGACTCTATATCTATAAAATAGTGACAATAATGATGACAGCAGTGATAATAACAATAGCAATACAGCTGTTAATCATAGTGCAGCCCTTTCCCAGAAATGTACCATATCATCCTGTTATATATCTGTTCCTGTAGGCCCTGTCTAATGTAGCTGCACTGTTACGTCCTGCACTGTATAAAGAAAAAGTGCAAAAGCTGCAGCTTTAAAACAATATTGTAATCATCATTCAGCCACTGTACATTATTAGCAGATATAAATGTTGTTAATGAGAATAACAGTTTACTGAGACACAGTACTTTATACTAGTGTTTAGTCAGGTTGAAATGTTTACTTTGTGATATTTTTGCAGTGGAATACCACAGCTGTGAGGTATTTCAGATATTTATGTCCAACTTAATATAAATGCAAGGTGGGAGGTAAGGAGACACACACTCAGCCTAATATGGTCACTGAATGGTTATATTTATGAGTGGCTCAATTCGGCCTCTATACAAATTAATTAGAAAAAAGTTGGTAAAGCAATTTAGGAATTAATTAATTAATTACCCATAATTCCTGCTCTGACAGTGGGATCCTTAAATAAAGCTCAGACAGACAGACAGGCAGGCAGGCAGACAGGCAGATGGTGTTGGTTAGTTTTCATTGTTC
>OMLF01015411.1:0-16265 GCA_900302615.1 Holocentrus rufus
ACCATGCTTCCTATGGAGGCAGAGAGGAGGATAAAGACCACGATGTAATACAGAGAGCACATGAGGTCACCCAACAGCCAGCAGCCCCCAATCAGGGAGATTTCACCCGGCATCAGGAGGCCCAAGAGGAGGTCTGAGACAGCCAGGGAGAGGAGGAGGATGTTTGTCGGTGTGTGGAGCTGCCTGGGGAGAAAGAGAAGCATTATATTCATTCATATGTGTAATATCAGTGGTAGATTTTTTTTCCACCACATGCAGCAAATATCGAACATCATAAAAATACAAAAGCATTACTTCTACCCATCAAAGGCATAGATGTGACAATGTCCTATGTTTCAGTCCATAAGTCATTTCTTTCTGTAAGTCTGAGGGTTTGAGTCGTACATGACAAACTCTTCAGCCACCTGTAGTGGGAGATAGAGATGATGACCAGCAGGTTGAGAGCCACAGTGAGCACAGAGATGGAGTACAGCACAATGTAGAGCAGCATCACATTGGAGCGAGGAGCCACTGGCTTCCTGCAGGAGGAGTTGAGGAGCTGTGGAAAGCAGAGCTCACCTCCTTCCAGGGTCTCCATCATCAGAGAGAGAGAGGAAGAGAAGCTGCTGAGATCTGGCAGCTTTCTGACGGAAGCTGTCTAGTTTATATCCCTCTTTTTATCCCTGTCCCCCTTTCTTCTTCCTGCTCTCTTTCTGCCCCATCCATCTCTTTTTCACTCTACATTGATTACTGATGTCACTCCTCCCTGTGTCGCTTTTTGCATTATCTTCTACATCTCCATCTTCATCTTCCTGCCACTCTTCTTCCTCACCACCCCCTGCTTTACCTCTTTTCCCATCCTTCCCTCTTTCCTGACATGATCTCATCTTATAAGTTGGGATTTTTTCTTTGTAAAATATGACTACATACTCACTGTAAGTCGATGTTTACAAGAGACATTTGGCATCCATCATATTCATGAATAAGTATGTGTTGAGGTCAACTATGTCATGTTGTTGTGAGTGAAATATTTGAAGCCATTTGTACAAATTTAATCGATGACTTCAACAAGCAGATGATGTTTACCTGCACTCTGTCAAAAGGTCAACTGCTGACGGACTGTGGGTTGTGATATTTTGACACATTGGGCTCTGTGAAACCACGTCATTGTCAACACACTGGTCTCATTGGGACACATGAAATATTATCAGCATTAGATTCCAAGTATGTCCATCTTCCTCCCCCACTCCCTGCAATATCCTCTTCAGGGTTTGAAGGTCTTGTGTCTCAGGGGCATGAACAAGACAATCAACAAGAATCGGGTTACGCTTGTGATCTTGTGCTGAATTGTGGAGAGGTCCCAATATTTTGATCTCATATCCATGCTCCTCAGAGGATGAACCCTGCCACTTTTGGTGATCTGGTGACCTTTTCTCTACTGCCACACTGAGACCAAGTTGTCAACTTTGCACACTAATTGCTTCACAGAATGAAATTAGTGTATTGCCAGTTGGTACATACATGCATGCTCCTCAAAGAGAGACTTCTCTTGACTATGGTGACTTCATGACCTTTCCTCAGGCACCATCATCAGACCACTCATTTGACTTATACACAGCATATCTCTAAATGTGATGGATGGATTGTCAAGTAATTTGCTGAGCGTATTCATGCTTCTAAGGGAATGAACTCTATTATTCTATTAAGTTTGGTGTTCCTCTAATGCCACAATCAGGCCAAAAACAAATTTGATATCTCAAAATCTATTGGGTAGATTGCCATGACATTTGGTGAGCATGTTCATGCTCCCCAGGAGATGAACCCTGTCTATTTTGGTAACCTCATGACCTTTCCTGTAGCATCAATCTCAGGCCAAAATGTCAAATTTGCACACAAGATCTTGCTTAATCTAATCAGTGGATTGCCATATTTGCTGAGTGTACTCATGCTCTCCAAGTGAAGATTCCTCTTGATTTCAATGATCCCATCCTCTTTCTCTCTAACACCACCCTTAGGCCAAAATTTCAAGCCAAGTAAAATCTCATTTTAATTTATTTTCACTTTACAGACTATTGCTATTGGAACAGTCCTTTGTCTGTTTCCTTGAATGGGTTGTGACTGACAGGAGGTGGAGCTTAAAGGGACAGAGAATGTTAACTACTGATTGGAAGTGTTTATTGGAGAGGAAAATGTGGAATCAGTGAAGCAGAAAGTGGAAGTGAGGCGCCTCCAGCTGTTGCGTTTCCACTTTTGCCGTGTGCCTAAGTTTGTAGACTGGTATTAGTATTCTGATGAAACTTTGTAAGATACGATTATCGGCCTCTTGTTCAGAGTAATGTATTATTGTTACTGACTGAAATCAGGGGCCATATTCACAAAGATATTTATCTTACCACTAAGAGTTCTCCTTTGTATCACTAAAAGTTCCTAAGAGTTCCGTCTTAAAGTCTTTCTCACAAAGCTGCTAAGACCAGCTATTACTAAGGAATTGGGAGAGCTCTTAAGGTAAGAGGAAGGGTGGGGTTGGCCTAATTGCTTTAGATGATGTGTTTCATGAATGAGCTTACTCACTACAGCCACAGTGATTGGCTAACAGGGAATGGCTGATTGTAAATTGTTTGTAATTTGGCCTAGTAACTTAGTAGTCCTCTTGACCGCTCCTGACTTATCAGATTTTGGAGCTGATTTTAGCATTGAGGCACTTTGTGAAATACTTACATGCCCACTATTTTTAAAAGTTTCTCCTAAATCAGTGAGTTTGGAGCAACTTTGAGCCTTAAGATGTTTTGTGAATGTAGATGCCGTCAGAGTCAACTAGACAGTTTAAGTTAATTTCATGCTTTTGAGTTAAGAATAAGAATAACTGATATTTTAAATAAAGAATATTTTTTGTTAATTCATAAGGTAATTAAAAGAGCACGCACAAGAATTCATGTTTTAAAAGACTATAATAATTACATAGCAGAACCAATGTTCTCTTGTCAGTAGCGTCAGGTTGTTTTTTATTGACGCATATTATGCCTGATCACAGTGAGCCATGTGTAAGAGAGAGACAGCGCATCCACCTGTGTTTAGGGTCCAGTTTGAGAGACGATGTTTGGTTTGCGTTGCTGTATGGTACATGAAGACTGGAGTGAATTTCCTTTTATCTCCCCTTAGTTATTGCAGCCAATGAGGTACAGTATGTACATTGATTTGTATTTTACATTGTGTTTTGTTTGTTGCTCTCTATGAGAGTGCTCTGTAACGCCAGGCTAATTGTATGTTTCATGTATTTTATTTTTATTCAGTTCTTACAACATTTTCCATGGTGAATTGACTACTTGGAGGTGGAAATAAATGCCTGTAACCAGAAGAACGCCTTGTGTCCATAATTTAACTGAACGGGAGCTACAGTGAATGTGACCAAAGAAGTCTTCACTAGTTTTCTACTGTTTGGACTTTAACAGGACTGAGTGAAACTGAGAGGTTTGGCAAATCTATTAAAAAAAAAAAACTTTTGTAATTGTGTTGGATGCATGTAAAAACTGTCACAATTACCACTAAAGGGACAGAAAATGTAAGAAAAATGAACAAAAACTCAATTTATGATGCAACTGTCCTTGGAGCATATGACAGAACGTTCCATACATACAAACACACACACACACACACACACACACACAGCCTGACTCATTAATGCTTATGAGACTGAATTTGCTGCCAAGCACTGAAAAACAAACATCCAGTTCTGCTTAATTACCACACGGTGTGTATCTGTACCAAAGGCGTCTGTTCACACCTGCCTGTAATAGAGGCAGATGATGACAACTCCAATCTCAGAGGTATCACCCCAATCAGAGGTGTTAACAAAAACACATTTGCTCCAACATCAACACATGATGCAACCCCAGCTTTCACAGTTCCTGCATGATTTGAGTTTGTGCTCATTTTTCACATTTTCCATCCTTTTAATGTTAATATCGACCTCTTTTGCTTGCATGCTCCACCATTAAAGATCATTTTAAATCTGTGTTGCCAAACGTCTCTTTTACCATATGATAAAAGTACTGGAAAGCAATTTTCACTCATGTTAGACACTAAAAGCAGGAATTATCTTTTAAATAACTTGCATCAGTGACAATCAGTTGAATCAGTTGTGAATTTTTTGGCTAAATAACAATGATTTGTAACAATCATTCGCAAAACATCCCATGACTTGAAAACCTCACTCTAATCAGCTGAGGCAGCCTCTTAACAATATACCAAGTTCATATTTTAAAGATTTGTCAGTGGATTTGTTGAAAGATTTTTATTTTCTTCATCTGAAATTATTTCTCATCATGACAAGTCCATCTTCATTCAGTGGAAATTCTTTACGACTTGAGTTTTTGGAACAGTCATTGAAAACGTTACACTTAGAGTCTGTGTGCACAAATGAAGCGTCAGATTCTGAACGTGCCGGACATGGTGTCAAATCTGCTGCTGCCGTTTGCATTTTCTGTTGAAATGCAGCCAGTTGCTTTTTGAATCCCATCTAAAGTTGAATTCTCCTCAACTTCAGCCAAGACGAGTTTCAGAACAAGTTTTAGAATCACAAAACAGAAGGTGCAGGAGGGTAGGGTGTCCCGTTTGTTTTTGGGGTCTGGGATAGTGCTCGTCTAGCTGTACAGATCCTAAATAAGGCCCAGCTGTGGCCTGTAGACCAGGGGGTGTGAGGGAGCAGCTGGACCTTGTTTGGGGATCTGTATAGCTAGATGACCACTACCAGACCCTTCTCGTACACATGGCTCTCAAAATGGACCACTTTCAGATGCAGACTACAAATGAAGATTAAATGTACAATTAGATTAAATTACAAAATTTAATGATTTAATAATTTAATAATAATTTCCTCAAATAAAAGCCAGTACTCAATAAAAAGCTGGGACTCCAATAATGGCCGGGGGCGTGGTTGACACAAACAGCCTGTAGGCCGGCCCTAAATACAGGCCAGGGAAAAACAGGAGAAGGCCAGGAGAAAAACAAGCGCACTGAGTAAAGGCACTTCTCCTGTTTGGTCCAAAAAGCAGAAGCTGATCAGAAAACAAGGAGATGAACAAATATCCAAACAGAGAATTAGAAATAATGGCCTCTCTCAAATTAAAACTTGCCTCCAATAAAGGCCTGGTATCCTTTGCAGCTAGATAAAACTTCCCATGCAAAAATTGTAAAATCTGGTGGAATATCTAGATGCAACTAAATATGTAAGTGGTTCTTTATGACAAGCATTTAAAAAAAAATTGCTGTTCACAAACTAAGCAGAACCTTATTTAAACAG
This sequence comes from Holocentrus rufus, assembly GCA_900302615.1. Lineage (NCBI taxonomy): Eukaryota > Metazoa > Chordata > Actinopteri > Holocentriformes > Holocentridae > Holocentrus > Holocentrus rufus. The sequence goes on from OMLF01015411.1 coordinate 5,279, forward strand.
GGATTTGTAAACGCCCTGAAGACATAAGAAACTATTTGGACCAAGTCATTTTGAAAGAGCAATGGCCAGTGAGATAATTCCAACACACAGCTGACCGATGGTGCAACTTCATCACTCAGGCAGTCACATATTTGTGTTTGGAGGCCTAGTTCTGCAGTCAGGCCAAAAAGAGGCTGGGAGGGGAAGTAACAGTTCAAGCTAGCCAAGATAATGGTTGTGGATTAATTATATCAACTAGTGATAAGTAGTTGGCTGTGATGTCATGTGTTGTCATAGCAATGGTTAAATGTATTTTAAGTAGCCCGGCAACAAATAGCTTTGCATGTGGCTTTATTTTCATTCATTAGGCCTACATGGTCTGTATGCACAGCCAATAAGGATGCTCATCCAGGAAACAATATAAACATGAAAATTGAAACAATCAGTAATATTTTGAGAACTCATTTTAATTTTGACGGAAGAGAGCTCAATTGTTGTACTTGCCTGCTGGTTAATTTGAAATCTTTTTGAAATCTTAATGTCAACCCATTGTAAAAACACTGACGATGATACAAAGAGCAACTTTAAACTGACTCATTCTCTTTAAAGTCACAATGAAACAAAATTTTGTGATTTATTTCCTGTTAAAACACTTCATAATAATGTGAGGAAAGATTCAAAAGTGGAAACAAGCAGGACTTAAGGGAGAGAAATGCATTCTTTATCTAAATAGTGTTTTGGCATACGTAAAAGTTGTGGGATTTTAAAATACTACTAATAAAAAAAAAGTAGAATAAAAAAAATCTTTTAATTCTTGCACCAAACCAAAACATTGGCTGACTTATTTCAGACATGAGGGTTTTCTTACAGATTATGTACACAAACACACACACACACACACACACACACACACACACACACAAGCACATTTACATGTGTACCAAACCAGGATAAATCTATTTGCATGTAATTCTTACATGTATGACTGGAGTTTTTGCTCCTTTCCTCCCTGCAGATTGTTTTCCAGTGGTTTGATGACTTTATGAAATTCACCGTTTTCTTTTTCATGATAAATATTTTGACATAGATGTTTTCTAAACATCACAGGTTTATACCAGTAAAGACAAGAGCGGCCAAATTTAACCTGTAATTGTGTACCTCTTCGCCAGAGTCTTGCTTTGTCTTGTCTGTTGGCTTGACTGGGTTTGACTTATAGTTGCATTAGAGAACTTTAGATGTTGCCTGAAACCTTTATTTATACAAAAACAGTGAACAGAACAAAAGAAAAAGGTCATAGCCTGTTATTAGTGTGCTGATGCAACTTTGCAAAATGGGATTACTGCCTTATTCATATTTGATGTTTTACCTTTACTGACTTAATCAGTCATTTGTTTTCTTCACTGTTTGGAATTAAATGGGAGTGAATGTGCCTGGGAGGTTTAACAAAACTGATTTGAAAATATCTTTCATCATAATGCATACATGTATAAACTGCCACAGTAAGAAAATGGAAGACAAAAAATGAGCCAAAACCCATCATGCTGGAATTGTCCTCAATGTTTATTTTCACCTGCCTGGAGTACCAGGTGGGCAGAGTTTTAAATACGTGTCTGTGATGGGCTGAACTTCCTGTTCATCACTGTGTCATTATTGAAACTCTGTTACACACACACACACACACACACTCTCTAACACACATCTGGCCAACACCGTTCACAGCCTAAAGGGGGCCACAGTAATGAAGTGGGTAGAAAGAGGTCAAAATTAAATTTTAAATCAACACAAACACATTTCATTATAAATTTTAAAATTGTAAAACAATAGTAACAGCTGTAAAATTCAAGGTTTTTTCCTTACATTTTCCCCATTTAGTCCTCAAAACATTTAAATGCATCACTTAAACTCAAAAGCAGAATTCACTCCTTCAGGAACAAGTGTCTATGTGTGTATTGCAGTGCACGTGTGCATGCGCACACGCGTGCGTGTGAGTGAGTGCAAACACTCAGTCAAGTTGTAGGGTGTGTGTGTGTGTGTTCCAGATGCTCCTCGCAGCATCAGGCTGGCCAGCTGAGTGTTCGTCAGTGGGCGACTGAGTGTCTGAATGTACATCAGTGGCGGAGTGAGGGTTCCATTGATCCTCAATGGGCGAGGGGGAAGACGCCACGTGATTGTCTATCTGGGAGCAAAAGCTGGAGTCTCTTCTAGAGCGTTTAGATTCAATGGGGAGCTGAGATTCACATTTAGAGTCGCTAGGGACACTAGTTTTTGAATGGGCATCAATGGGTAACTGAGGTTGAGAATGTGTGGCAGTGGGGTGATGAGGTTTTGAATGGGAGTCAGTGGTGATTCTGGACGTGGAACAGGATTCTCTATGCGTTGTATGGAAGGCAGTGCTGTGGTCAATGGCAGAGGAAGGTAAGGCTGTGCTGTTACAGTGTCTGTCAGTGGTAGCAACAGCACCGGAAGAAAGGAAGTCAACGGGCGATGGAGGGCTTATACAATTCAAATCAATAGGTGGTGGGCGACTATGAAATGATGTGTCCTTACAGCTGAGCCCAGATGATGTTTCTACTGACAGTCTCTCTGAAGGTACACTGGATGAATGGAGGTCAGAGGGAAATTTGTGACTTTTAGGATCCAAATCAATGGGTGATGATGTGGCATTGGGTGCTGGCTTTCCCACTGAACTGACTCTGGAGGACACATGCCTTTCTGGCAGTCTCTCTCTGTTGGCAACTTCATTGGAAGGGTGGAAGTCAATGCGTGAGGACGAATTCCAAGACCTGGTGTCAATGGGCGAAACACAAACCGGAGGTGACAGCTCATTTAAACCAACTCCTGAGAAAATATCGCTGCTGGCTGGTGTTTCGCTGGCAGAAACACCACTGGAGGGATGGAGGTCAAAGGGAGACTCCTGACTCGTACAATGCAAGTTGACGGGTGCTAGCCGACAGGAAGCTGCAGACTCCTTCCTGCTGACTCTGGAGGTAGAGCTGTCGTGAGCTGGCGTCTCTTTGGAGCAACCAGCCCTAGCTGAATGAAAATCAATGGAAGATACAGAATTTACAGGATGGTACTCAATGGGCGACGTTCCATGACTCGAAGCGGGTATTTCCTTAGAACTCATTGTAAGGGGAGCACCTCTGCTGGAATGCAACTCTGTAGGAGGAAAAGACAGGAAGTCAAGAGGTGGCAAACGATCAGCACCAGTCGATCTATTTCTAGACCCAGAACCAGAAGAATGGGAGTCATTGGTCATGGTGGACACTCTACTTTTAGACCCAGCAGGGGCCCTGGAATGGGAGTCAATGGGTGCTAAATGGTGGGACGAATGCAAGTCAATAGTTGATGCACAGCTAGTTGAAGACCTGTCTCCTCTTGACGCCGCAGTGTTAGCAAGGTGTCTCTTCAGTGTCAAAATAGGAGGGATAGGCTGGTCGTTCACAGGTAGCTCAGTAGCATGATGGGAGTCAATGGGAGAAACAGCAGCAGTTGATTGGAGGTCAGTGGGAGGAACCACAGTAACTGAGCCAGAGTTAAAAGATGCAGCAGCGTCCCAATCAGAGTTGAAGGGAGTGGAATGAGGGACAAAGGGAGGTGACTGGGTATCAACAGGAAGCAGCTCAACGGGGGAGATGGGAGACAGGCGTGGACTCAAAGCATTCCTGTGTTTTAGCGGCGGCAGGGTTCCCATGTTCCCATGTTTCAGAGGTGGAGGGACATCCCTCGTCTCCTCTGGGACTTCCCGTTCCTTCAGCCGCTGAAGAGGAGGAGGCGGAGGGAAGGAGGGATGATGTGTCGGTGACGGGGAATCAACAACCTGAAGGCAGTCTCTGTCTTTAGACAGACGGTCATCTTGCAAAGCATGCTGGGAAAACGGCTTCAGGTCAGGGTTGAGGTCCCCAGAGGCTCTTTTCTCCTCAGCTACCCAGGACTCCTGGCTTGGATGACCCTGGCTGACTTCACACTGACCCCGGAGACGGAGACGGTTTCTGGGGTTTGGTGAGCGTTTGGGTTCAGCATTGAAGGAATTGTCACCTTTAGGTTCTGAGATGCCCTCCAAGTCATTAAGAATGGTTGCTAGAAGATGGGTGTCAGAGTTTGCAAATCCTGAGTCTTTCTGTCCAGCCACAGTTTCTTGCTCTCTGTCCAGTAAAACGCTGCGATTCCTTGCTGCAAGTCCAGCATCTCCCTCTCCCATTGGCTGTGAGCAAAGGTCTACGACTGCTGCTTCTCTACAAGCTGAAACATCCACGAAACATCGGTTACCTGCAGTGGCTGTTGTAGCAACAGGCTTTTCAACTGGTCTGTGTCTGCTGGTAGGGGATGCTTTGCTGTAGCTGATCACTGCCTTGCTATCACCATCTTGATCACCGGCACGTCCAAGCAGGCGACCAGTGCCTTCACTGTTTTCCACATCATTACTGTTGTTGTCACTGTTATCGAGGGCGACAGGGTCTGGGGCCTTGGATCTGCTGTCCATCTCAGTCTCTGACCTGTCGGACCCTCGCTCCAGGATGTCGACAGGAAGCTCACTGATGTCATCCTCCAAGTTCCTGCCCACATTGCCTGAATCCACCAATGGGAGAGGCGGAAGGTCTGAGAAATCAACTGGTTGCTGGCTGCTGAAGGGACTGCTGCTGTTGTTGACATCATCATGGCTACTGTCACTGTCAATGGTGATGACCACTGGTGAGCTGAGAGACAGAGAGGGTGGATATGTGATCAGCATACTGAAGCTTACAACATCGTAGGGTCAAATATATATTATACTGTATGTATTTGGGTGTACAGTCACATGTTAGTATAAATAGCAACTCTTTAAACATGGTTTATGGTTCTGCATCAAAGTTGCTGTTCCTGCACCAGCGATGAGATCATTTACAGTCCTGCATTGGCAGGAAGTGAACATATATGCAGTCTCCATGTTGTCTTCACTATCAACGGAAATCAGCCAGAAACGTGGGAGGAAACAAAAAGCAGCTGAGTGGATGAATCACAGTTCTTGCTGTGTTGCGCTGCCCTGCACACAGTTACATTTCTGTAGCGGTGTTTGTAAGCTACAGCAGCAGCCTCTTCAGGCTACACAGAACCACAGACACCTGCTGTGTAGCTACTGAGACGCTTTGATGAAAAACCATTAAAACCAAAACTGCTGGCCTCCAATTGGTTTACTCTGGTGCCTGCTTTCAAAACAAAAACACAGACATCTCCATTGGGCATCAGCTATGTAAGAGTCATTATCACAAAATAAACCCTGACAGGGTGAATCAAGACATGATGCTGCACATAATCTTGATTACACAGCTAATTAGCAAAGACATTTCTGATTTCATACCTAATATATGCTACAGCATTTTCAGCGGGGTAATGACAGCACTGAGGTTCACAAAATAGTGTGAGCTAATTTTCAATGCATCAAAATCCATACTTTATGTAAGCAGTCATGACCCCATACAGACTCCTTAATTTTTTAAAAATGAAACCCAGCCAATTTTCTTTTTTCACCTCTACCTATAGTTCCTGTTAACGATCACTTTTCTTCACGAAGAATTCTTTTTTTTTATGTTTTTGTTTCACATTTTCCAATTTAAAATTATTTCTAACTTCACATCAGCAAGATCTGACTTGGCCAATCCTGCGTGTCAACCCCTCATGTAAGTATGTGTCAAGATATTTCTAACTACAACATTATTATAGATGAGCCTTCAGATTTGGGTTCGACCTTTGCTGTGCCCCTAAAACACTGAAAACTGCTCATTTAAAAAGTGAGCAGCGTTCTGCTGGTTGTACCTGCTGTGCTGCGCCCTGCGGTGGCGTTTCCTGCGACGTTTGTGCACAGAAGGTCGAGGCGTTGTGGCGGTGACGGTGCCTTCGTAGATGATCTCCACGCTGGGACTCCGGCCTTCTCTGCACCTCCTGCTGCTGGAGGACACAGAGACAGCAGAGGTTTTTCTATTTCAGATGCAAATACAACAGTTACAGTGCTTTCTAGGGTTGAAAATGTTTAATGATTTATTAATTGCTGGTAAGAATTTTATTGATCAAAGTGAACAATGTGAAGGCCTCTTGTTGAGCTGCATCTTGTGGTGAGATCATTATTGAAATTTAACACAAGAGGGTGCAGACTAACCGATGAAACAGGCCAGGCTTATGACAGGATGAGGCAGTGGAAACACTTTGGTCAATGATTCACTTGTTTTTTGTTTTTTTTTATGGTTCACAAAACAAACAAACAGCTTCAAATGTCTGCTACATTTTGCTGTTCTTTTTCTTTTTTAATCAACTGGTTGTTACTTTCTAGTGACAGTCAAGTGTGCCACATGGACGAATGGATGAAAACATATTTAAATGACACATTATCATTTTAAATGCAAATATTTTTTCATTTAATATTTAAAGATTTTTAATGAAGCTGATGTTAAAGATTCTGTATTTTAAAACAGAGCCAAATCTGTTAATCTGGAACAGTCTAAAACCTTCCATCATGTTACCAAAACACTGAATTCTTACCTCTCCCCGTCATAGACGCTGTTCTCCCTGTGAGCGTCCCGCCTCCCTCTCTCCCTCCTCCTCCCTCCCTCTCTCGCCCTCCTCTTCCTCTCCCTCTCGCCTCCCCTTTCTCTCCTCCTGTCTCCACGGCGACCGGAGGCGGGCTGCCAGGTGGGGTCGTCGTTGTCATCGTCCAGGTGGCGGCTCTTGTACTTCCTCTTCCCGCCGGGCTTGTCGCCGTGGTGAGCGCCACTTCTGACGGCGGGGGAGAGTGACGGCGGTGGAGGCAGTGGCGGTGGGGAGGAGCAGCAGGAGGAGGAGGTGGAGGAGGACTGAGACGGCGAGGAGGGGGAGGAGGAGGAGAGGGAGGAAGGGCGGCAGCGGCGGTACTCCCAGGGCGAGTCGGGCTGGCTGGGCGGTGACAGTGTGTGGGACTCACTGCTGGAGTGGAATGGCGAGGGCGACCGGGAGTGGCGGTATTCGGAGCGGCGCAGCATGGCGGGATAAATGGAGCGGTTGGGATTGTACAGACCGCGCCCTCCGCTCCCTTCCCTTTCTCCACTCCGCCTCCTCCTCGGCCGGCCCGCCTCACCTCTCTCCTGCCCCCTGTTCCTCTTCTTCCTGCTCCTCCTCTTGGTGGATTCTTGGCAGAGGCTCCCATCTCTCTCTCTCTCCTTCCTCTTCTCCCTCACCCTCCGCCCCTCCCTCTCCCCTGGTGACGGTGAGCTCCGGCCCGAGCCACCCGACAAGGAGCGTGAGCGCACATGTGAGCCTGTCTCCTTTTCCCTGTCCATCAGCCTGTCGGCACTTGATGTGGAGGGGGGGATTGTGGGTAGGGAAGCAAGGGGAGGAGCGATGGAGGGGAGTGGAGGAGGAGCCTCAGTTGTCCTTACCTCCTCTTTTTTCTCCTCCTCTTCTTTCTTCTTCTCTTCCTCCTGCTGCTGCTCCTCCTCCTCGGTGTCAGAGGAGAGCTGCACCAGCTCTGGCGTTCGTTCCGCCATCGGCTTCACGTAACCGACGATCAGACACTCCTCCTCCTCTTCCTCCTTGTCCTCTCGTCTCTCCCCCTCCTCTGCCTCCTCATTGGCTCCTTCCTCCCTCACTGGGCTGACTGACAGCGGGGCCGACGAATGGCAGGGCTCTGCGGTGGAGTAGGAGGGACCGGGGGTCTCGTCGTCCCACACTGAGAGGCTCAGGGAGCTTCCTGTTTGGATGATGTCATCGTGGGCTCCACCCTCCATCCCAAACACCGTCTCCTGTGACATTCCTCCTCCGCCGTCCCCACTCCCCTCCTCCCCCTCTGATATGGCGATGACAGAGTCGTCATCAGTGGAGCTGCTCACCGCATCCAGCTCCATGGCAGCAGCCGGTGGCTCGTACACCGCTTGCAGGTCATAGTTCTCCAGGCTGAGTGGCGAGCGCGCGAAGCTGACTAGTTCGTGCAGGAAGTGTTCCGTCCTGGCCAATAGGAACGGCCGCAGCTCCTCCTCAATGGTGGGCGCGTCCTCCAGGCCATGACGGGCAAGCCGCGCTGTGATGATTCGCTGGACGATGTCGACCAGTGAGCCGTGAGCCCCATATAGCACTGTCAGCTCCCGCCGCAGCCAGGGGCGGAGCCTGTTCAGGTGGGCGGGGTTTCTACGGTAGCTCTCCGCTGTGACGTCACGTTGATGTTGCCCCTGGTTGCTGCTGGCACCGGTAACGCCGCGGACCCGTATGCCGCTGCGGTAGAGTGCACGTCGGAAGGCCAGAGTCTCTCGTTCCCTCAGCCGCCGCACGCTCCCGCCCTCTCGCTGCAAGCGACGCCTCGCCGCCAGCCGGGTCATCAGTCGCCGTGACGACCGGTCGTTGGGGGTGACAGGCATAACTGCACTCCCAAGACCCGTCAGTCCTTCAAATATCACGCCTCGCTCCCCCAGCTCCTCTCCTGCTCCTCCCCCAGTCATCCCTCGCTCCTCCTCTTCTCCATCTTCATCGGCGACAGGAGAGAAGCCGGAATGGTGAGGAAGAGGAGGAATAGGAAGAGGAGGAGCGAGGTACCACTCCCCTGCCCTCCTCCTCTCCCATGCCCTAGCAGCCCCTCCTCCTCTGCCTCCCCGCTCCCCCCTCCTTCTCCTCACTGCAGTCGTCGTCGTGTCTCCATCGTTTCCTGCTCTCCGCCTCCGCAGCATCAGCCTCATCTCGTGGTCAGTCCTTGCCGCCGACGCCATGGCAGCCACCATGGCGACGGTCGCAGCCACGCTGCCGTTGCCGGGGGCGGGCCGCAGCGTGTACTCCTTGAAGTCGTCCTCGGCCCGGACGGAGTGCAGGATGGAGGCGAATGGCTGCTTGCAGAGCGGACACTCGGCCTTGTTGTGCGACCACTCCTGGATGCAGGGGAAGCAGAAGCGGTGCAGGCAGCGGTCCAGGTACGCCAGGTTGTTGAAGCGGTCCAAGCAGATCGGGCACTTCGAGTCCGGTGATGCCTCCTCTGCCGCCGCCGCTGTGCACATCGAGGCAGAGGAGGTGGGAGGAGACGAGGACGCTGCAGCTGTGGCGGCGCTGCTGGTTTTCTTCCTGTTGCTGCGGCCACGGCTGCTGCTCTCCCGGCTCCTGTCTTCCTCCTCCTCTGCCCGCCCTCCTCCTCCTCCTGCTGCTGCTCCTCCTGCAGCATTGCTCCCCCCGGCTGCAGCGTCACGACGTCGCAAGCGCAGTTTCATCCTGGTGGGCGCCATCACCTGAAAACAAACAGGGGACACAGAAGATGGAATCAGACTCTGTGTGAAGCATCACGCTCTTTCATTTGTGATCAGTTTAAATTACATCTCGACTGATGCTGATAATCAATACTATGAGCAAATGTTTGATATATTTATATTTTCCATTTGTATCTCTTCAAACTCAAAATTAATTATTTTTTGACCGGATACCTCAATATCCACGATATTTTAGGGATGACTACTGAGGCTTCCACAAGCTACCATCAAACAAAATATGTTTGATAACTAATAGTAAATAGTGTGGACATGATGAACCAGAGGGTAGAAGCAAAAAACAGAACAGCTACAACAGAAAGCTGCTTCCCTTCACTGTAAAGCAGTCTTGAAAAAACAGGAAAAAGCAGCATTTACATCATATCACTCATTTTAAATATTATTTCATGTGTACAATCAGGTAAAACTATTTTAAAACGTACTTATCAAATGAATCAAACTCAAATTATCACTGAAGAGCAGCAGAATTCAGATTACAGGAGCAGTTTGAAGCACAACACCAAACTTATTGATCTGTTCACCGCAGACTAGCCTGGCCAGAGCCTGGTGTTACTGAATAGGAGGGTTAAATGCTTTCATTACAGCCTTGGCTCATCATTTCCCTTCATGGTGCTGTGGATCACAGACACAACAACCTAAAAACATTTGAATCTTCTCCACATGTGACTGCCACATACATTCGCAGTCACCTTCTGATCATGTTAATCTCCCTGTCAGTGTGAAAGTGGATAGTAACGTAACTGATACACATTTTGTATTAGTTCATCTTCTCTACACGTACATGCCCTCCCCCTATGTGAAACTAATATCTGTAAACACCCTGGCAGCAGTGAAGTTATTGGTTCCAAGCTGCAGATGTTGACTCTCGTCGTTTGTTGTAATGCAATCTTTATTATCACCATTGCTGCTTTTGGCTAGGTGTCAGAGTTGTCTTGTTGTTTACATTCTAAAACTTTGATTCTGCTGCTGCTGCGGTACAGTTTCCCCACACGGATCATTGAATACAGAGTTGGTCTCATTTTAAACCAAAATATAGAAACAAAAATGGATTACGTTACAAGCTAACGTTGCTACCGCTAAAGTTAGCTAACAACAGCCATAGCGAACACTGCAAAACTATGCTAACATTAGCTAACCGGTCGACTACGATTACCGTTTTTGTTCAACAGCAAAACTGTAAAACAGTGTGTTCACATCAGATTATAACGACTATTAGTGGTGCTCCGTTTTGTCTGGCAGCTAACTCGTAAGCCAAATTCAAGAACAGAACACGTTAATGTCAGTTTATTAGCCTTGTAGCATGCTAATTCCGTTAGCTTCCCCCCATTACCGCACCTGACCAGAAGACTCCCTGCGCCGCTCTGTGAGCTTTTCATTCGGGTTTTTCTGCTCCTCCCGGCTAAATATCACACATTGGGTGACATGCGGTGTTGGTGCAGTTACTGGGCTGCTGGTCTCAGCTCTTCCGGTGTTTTTGGGCCGTAATTTATGTTAAAAACAGTGACATTTGTGGAGGGTGTTGGCATCTGAGCGTTATAGCAGCAGCTGGAAGGCAAAGATGCCGCGGTGGATGCCGGGAACGGGAATGTGATGTTTCTTAATTATCAAAGATCGTCGATTTTTAAGATGACTCACTCAAAGGTACAACACGATTAGTCCCACCGGTCACAAAACCTACATTTTGGCTCTGGATATTGACTTTGATCAATATTTATCATTAAAAAAAAAAAAAAAAAAAAAAAAACAAAAAAACACACACACAC
>OMLF01015414.1:0-37752 GCA_900302615.1 Holocentrus rufus
CAAAAGTATATACAGCTATTACAGCTGAAGTAATGCAGAGAATGGAAAAGAGAAAGCATAAGCCCTATACATACACACCAAGCAAACAGACACACACACAGACGCACACACACAGAAACCTTAATATGATGGTCAGCATACAGGTCACCTCGCTTGCAGTGATACAGAATTTAACTGTAAATGGCGGAATTTCTGTTTGTATGTCTGTCCTTCGATTTTCTTGATCACTGTTCATCCAATTGATTTCACACTTGGCAGGTGTATTGCTGAGGCTCAAAGGAAGCGTAGTGTGGAGACTGTGGAGTTCTTTGGATGAACCGTTCTTAAGAAAGCTGCAAAAATTGATTTTCGAATTGTTAGCTATCGTCGTGACTGATGGAACGAAAAAGGCGGAACTCAACTGCAAGGACAGGGCAACACCCGGGCAGTCTTCAGCACCCACACGCTTACAGTTTCAAAGCGCACACATGTAAAACTTGAAAAACGTGTAGTTCATCTTCATAAAAGGCAGTGGTTTGCGAGCATTTTTTGATTGACCGTTGCGAGACAAACGTGAAGTACATGAGAACTTCTACGCCATCACCCGCAGACTAACGTTATCAGAGCGAACTCCAGAAGTAACAAACGACACTGACCAACACACACTCCAGCCCAGAAAGGATTTGTCGAATATGAAGCTGTTTGAGTGAATCTCAAGAAAGCTGCAAGCAGCAAACCACATGCCAGGCAATCAGCCCCTTCCGACAGGCACATTCTGAGTGCTGTAAATAAAGTGTCCTTCATTGCCAATTAATCTGTCGTGTACAGAATAATAGCGCAAGCATGTGGTAGTTTTGCAGCATACAACATTTATCAATGATTGATAGTGAATGGTAAGCAGCGTTTAACAGCAGTTTCTCCTTTAAAAAACACACAGAGCACAAAGCACACAGGCCAAGCCTACAAGAACACTAACGAGAAGTGCGTTCAGAATTGGATATATGCCCACATCTATGTTCATTAAATTAAGAGTAGGAGTCTGTAGATAGTAGTTATTACTTACATACATGGTGGGAAAACACTGGCATAATTGCAGTATGCTGATTTGCCTACGGGTGGGCTGTAGCATGAAAACTTTGGAAAAACAATCACATTTCTACTGCCTTGTTTACCATTGTGTAACTGTGTACTGTACATATGTGCAATTTGTCATGAGAAACAAGTTACTCACAGAGACCAGCAATCTTCTAATGTCAGAAATATCATGAATAAAGCCTTTTATCGTCGACTTAATGCACAGCATAATTCATAGGAGACAGAGAGTTATTTTTTTGTCGAAATTGTTTAGCCTTTATTTAACCAGGAAGTCCAACTAAGATAAAAATTAGACCTGGCCAACAACAGCACAAAACAAACAAACAAAAAAAACATACATACACACAGAAGTTGCAGACAATTAATATAAACCCAAGTGCGCTTGACATACAAAATTACTGATTATATAAGTAAAGTCAATAGATAGTTATAACTGTAAGAGGCAGGGTGAAACTCAGCGTAGCCTACAAAAACCATGAACAGTTTAAAAAGCAATTTGCCTCAAGGTCTTTCATGAGGTTTTTAAATTTCCCCTGTAGCACTGGGTGATCCAGTTTTAAATAATTTTGCAGGGTGTAGAACGGACGGAGTATTGAAAGGCATTTTATCCAATTTTGTACGGACTTCAGGCACACACATGGTTATATAAATTCTGCACTGTGAATAACATTAATCCTGTTCTTAATTTCAACTTTTTCTTAATTAAGTCGGCCTCAAGGGGTTGAGCATCATTGTTGCACTGCTCCCTTTGGGCTAAAACTGTCCACCCTGTGGCACTTCAGGTCATACCTTAATCGGTGATGTCAGGGCAGGTAATTTGCCTTTGACAGCCTCAAATGCTTTATGTGGAGAAAAATGTTCCAGCTCCCAAGTAGAGATGGGTGATCCAATATCACAAATACACACCCCCATTTTGCTTTCACTCCCCACTCCACTTTTTCCACATCTTTAAGAGTGTGATTAAGCAAACAACATAATAGTTCAGCAATGAAGTCAGCTGCCAATTTTTAAAAGCACGGGTACAAGCAATCAGGGCCTGATGATTTCCGAGGATCCAAGACTTAGGGCTTGACATATCCCAATAATAGAGACTGGGGTGAAACAAAATGTGTGATTTTCATCAGTATTTACAACATTTGTCAAAGGTTGCGCTTTATCAGTAGATAAACATCGGGAATTGAACAAAGTGGCAGATTGAATGAAATGCTCATTAAAACAATCAAGCGACTTTATCTGACACAACAACAGAGTCCTTGACAGTTACACAGTGATAACACACGGCAGCTACTCTTGGAAGGCACTTAACTTAAAGCTTTTCAAAACTTTCTAGGATTGTTCAAGTCCTCTACCTGAAAGAAATTCAGATTTGTGAGACTGCAAGACAGACTTTGTAATTGAGGGAGTGCACCGCTGCTTGAAAAGGAGCCAAGCACCCTCAGTGCCTGACTTTCTGCCATGTGACAACTCAGGAGTAAACCATGCATCATAATGGCCTCTTCAATCTGTACCAAATATAGGCGCATGATTATCACTTATTTGACTAAATCTTTGTAAAATAATTTCCATGAAGGTTCAAAATCATCAGTGAGACAAATGGCATTGCAGTGACAACAGAGAAAATCCAGCAAAAGAAAAACCTTGTTCATGGACGTGCCTCATGTTATGGTTTTGAATGATATGTGGGATATCCCACGGGATTTTGATGTTTCCAACTGCAGCAATTACATGGTGATCAGTCAAATCACTGCCAAATGCACCTACAGCTGAAAATTTATGAGTCAAATTTGTCAGAATCAAGTCAGTCAAGATTGATTTAGTAGAGCAATCAACTGTCTGCATAAGATTGAATGAGTCACACAGATTTTTAAATTAATCAGATGCAGATGTCGGCCAGTCCCAGTTCAAATCACCCATTGCAATAATATTCATCAATTAAAACAATTGATACACAGCACTGTATTTGTGCATGCTGCATGTTAAAGACTCAAAAGCAAATGATTTTTGCAGGCTTATCAGTGTAACCATGGAACCTGTAATATATTTAAATAATATTTATGTGTTTGTGATAGCCTTTAAATATACTGTAGATGCAGCCATGAAGGTTTGAAAATATAATGCGTTGGACATGCTAAATTACAGTTCTTCCTTTAATTATTAATCCTTTGATTTCTCAAAGGAGTCAAAGTCTGCTGCAGTTGTGGTGGGCTTATAGAAGTAGATTTTCACAACACCGCAGGCTGGTCAGCCAATCATCCCTCCTCCTCCATGGCTGCAAAGATAGATTTAAATCTAGAATTATGCTGTTTACCGCACAAAAGAAATCTTCCGCTGGCTATAGCTCGCCCAAGCTAGACGTGAATAGCCACATTTATTCCTCCTCTCCCAGATTCTTTCATCCACTCCTTATACAAATACTACCCTGGTGCAGACATCAATAGCAGCCCCCCAGAAAGAGTCTTTAATCTCTGGCTAATATCCCTGCTAATGGACCAAGGAAAACCATGTCCATTTATCTTTCTCTGTGAAATGTCTCCATCATCTACTGTTGAGAGCTTGTTCAGTGCTTTTGTGTTTCTTTATCATTACTAATTGATGCAATTATTGGGAGACTGTTAAGAGAATAGCTCAGTTGGATTTTTGCTGTAACAAGATATAAATACACCCCCCTCAAGCAAATAAACAAGATATCGAGATGGGTCTCCACTCATGAATGCATGAATGCACTCATGAATTCTGATTGAGTCTAACTTATCTGTTGCTTAAAGGGGGTTGAGTGGCACGCTGTGTATTGCATGTTTTGAAAGCATGTTTACTTGAGTGCAAAGAGGGAAAGGCATACCATATTTCTCCAAGACAAGCTTCTGATGACTAGTCCACTGTCCTCTCACTGATCAATAGCAACCCTGGTGTCAGTTAAAACATGTTCACTCATTAAACGAGTCTAACTGGAGGCAGAACTGATAGAGGACTTTGTCTACGATCGCGCCCATTATGAATCATTAAACACATGTTGCCGACTAAGGTGTGGCGGCTTTGACCTTTTCTCCTCTCTGGGGGAGAATAGATCAAGACTGGCAAGTTTGATTATTGGACAAACGCTGCCGATGTCATATTGTCATTTTGCAAAATTGCACAATCTGCAATTACTGAATTGATTGACGCGTTTCATGAAGGGAAAGAAAATAAATAAAATGCTGAGTTCCACCAGAGATCTTTACAAGCGTGCAAAAAAAAGAAAAAAAAATCCCTGAAGAATATTTGAGGAAAGCTCATATGTCCTTGAGAAATTTCCTCGATTAGGAATTCAGTTGTTCCTTTGGTTGAAATAATTCTCTTTCATTCAAGTTTACACTAAAAGCTGTTTTGCAAATAGCCACCGCCGTGACAGCTCCAATATATACATTCTGGACACTCATCCATTTGAACAACAAAAGACAAGCCAAGAGATGATGTTGGGCTTAAAGCACATCATGTGTTGCAGGACTGAGGCACTTGTCATCCTTCCGCGCTATGTCAAGTATATTTTCTGCAGTCAGCAACAAGCCTCCACCTCGGCAACTGGCTGGGGATCTCGAGGAATATCAATTCCAGACAGCCTGTGTAATGCTGTGAGCAAGGTGGCGGTACGGTGTCACCTTCACAGCTTGCCCCACTGCTCTGCGTCCCTGAGATGGGGGGATGGCACTGAGCTCAGAGATGTCTGATCGTTTTCTGTGATCACTGTCCTGGATCAAATGAAAGGGATTGAGAAAATGTATTAGACCTACTGCTTTCACAGTGCAAGGCGCAGCATCGTGGCTTGGCTGAAAAGTGTAGCCTCGCTTAGAGTGACTGTAACAACAAAGAGGCACCAACACTTAGCAAATGAATCCACTTTTTAGTGCGGTTTCAAAACAATTATTCAAACCCGGCATGATTCTATTATTTTATGCCCAACTGCGCTTTGCCTGTCGTGTCATTTTTGCACTCTGGCATGGCATACCTATAAATACAGATACAGAAAGGCACCATGCTTGAATGCTGTAAAAGCTTGCCTGCAGTTCAGATTCATTGATTTAGAATATAAACACTGACTTTTTACTTTGTCATGAAAAAGAGCCCAACACATCTCTCTCATGCCGTTTTCGAATGATTCTGCTTCACTTACTCGTGATTGCACCTGCATGGTTCACTAAACTGCTCCACCAGATATGTGCTATAACATAAATATTATTAACTACTATATGGAAATGTGGCTATGCTGGGCCAATAATTTCTCTATTAATGTATACCTGGAGAGTGTTAATATTTAGTTTACTGTCATATGAAACATCTGGTCCACACTGTCTGAGATCCTACCAGACTTTATCCTGTAGCTGATGGGTCCTGGATTGTGTAACTTTATTGTAATGCCTCATTTCCAATTAGCCTTGTAAAAACCCTTTGCACCTGTTCTAATTGGCAAATAAAAGCTGCTCCGATTCTCGCTCTTTAGCTGTTAATTCTTTTTTCCCCTTCACAGTGTGGGTAGATTCCACTGGAAGGGATAGGTAAGGAACAATAACTGTGAATAACTGAATAATTCTGGTAACTGTGAAGACCTCAGTCACCCAAAACAAAACGGGGTGGGGGGTTGAATTTGCTACAGAAATGGGAGCATGTGAGAAAAAAATGACCAAAAAGCAAAAACAAAATAGACCTGCCTATCAAGAAATGGCAAAAAAACAAACTTCTTCTTATTGTCTCCATAACTTGACCACCTCAACACCTATCCTTAATGTAATTCTGTCATGAAGTTCCTCCGGATTCTTCCTGGTTTCCTGTGTAAAACCCAGAGCTGCCTTATGCAAACATGCTGCACTACAAACACAGCTCACATGTGAATGACTTAACAGTAACATGCTGGTAAGCAAACATGCTGAACCGATGCCTTTTTCGCTTTGTTTTTGTTTTTGCCTTTTGGCAAGAGCACAAGGCTGGATGAGTAGGAGCAGGCCATGGAGAATGTTTCTATTAAAATGTGCTTTAATGAATGACTAATGAAATGCAGTAATTTGTAATATCAGAATTCTATTAGGTTTAGAGAAAAGATCAAGTAAAAGCCATGTTATGTGGGAATAAAACATGTTGAGACGGATTTCTGGGGAGCTTGTTTTGAACATGCAGTTCCAAGTGTTCTGCGAAACTATGCAAAGCAGGCAAAGTGAGATGGTACCTTGATATTACCAAAAGAGACAAAAAGCAACAAACGACCAAACAATCACTTATAAGCAATGAGTCTGTTATGCACGCCTACAGCTTTGACTGGTTCAGTAAAGAAATGAACTAATATAAAACACTAGGCTCATCAACATTCAACTGACTACAACGCTGCTCTGTAAAATGAACCAAACCCGCTGAGATGAGGACGAGCTCTGGAGGTGAGGCGGAGATGGGATGATGTAATGAGTGAAAACGCTCACTGGCTTATTTGGGCACTAGTGTACCATATTAAATATTTAGTTGGGTCTTGTGCAAGTCCCAAGAGTGTCTCTGACACTGGGACTTGAGCGGCAGTTTAAATGAGGGGACCCAGCTACAGAGGGACTGGCTCCTGCTGGCAGATAGAGAGCTCATTTACTCCATGACTTAACAAATTGCTTACGACATTAGATGGGATTTCGCCTCTTGTGCTCTCTAAACTAATACCAGCCTAATTATGTATGTTTTCATTTCTAAACATACACATTTAGTGCTTAACTGCAGAGTGGCCAAGGACAGATAAAGCTGAGCAAGAATCCTGTGTATTTTATATTGCTTTGATAACTAGGAATGATTTTTTGTGTGTAATTATCAACATAATACCACTGACGTCTGCGCCAAAGATGAAAATCTGCTGCTTCTTACAGCTGCATGGAAATCAGACTGAGCAGCAGGCTAAAAATAAATGTATTCATTTTATTACCATGCTATCTGACCACCTATACTCCCGGACAGAAAGGTAATTTAAATATGACAGTATCACGACTGAACACCTCTCAAAAAAGGCAATGTCTCATGCTAAATTCACTCAAGGGTCCATTCAGTTTGAACTGTTTGTTTGGAGGCAGTTCTTGGAGAAAGGATTTGCCACTGTGATTTTTGCATAGATTTCTGCATTATCCTATTTTTCTCTTGAGAGCAATTTGTTATCTGAGAACGTACAAGTTGGCTTTGGAAGCATTCAAAATTGTAGCGGTGGGAGGAGAATAAATCAGATTTGAGCCGAGCTTGGAGACAGTTAAAGACTGTGAAGTTGCCCAGCTGACTGAGACAGATTGTCAGTCAAAGAGCATCAAGTTTAAAGGATTACAACAGGGCTCCGCCATGGTAGACTAAAGAGACACTTAGCAGCTCTATTGATAAAATCCATAAGCAAATTCTTATAAGCGAAGAGCAGCAGCATAACCAGAGTGGAAAATCATTTCAGTTGATGGATTACTCATTCTCAAATAAAAAGTGTTTCACGACACTGGCTAACTGCACAATTAACCTTACTTTGAATGGGATGTAGTATATGCAGCACTTTTGTTTTTATTATATTCATGCACTGAAATCAGCTGTGAAGCTGTGGCAAATTCATCAGCTGTTTGGCCTAAGAGTCCTGAAAAATACAGTGAAGAGGAAACCACATTTCTTATTTTATTTATCCATTTCCTTCATAAAGTGTCAGTCAAAAAATATTTCCATTAACTTCTCGGTAATTTAATTGCACAGTGACATTTTCAGCAGTGATATCCACCAGTGATAATCCATCAGTGATATCCACCGTATATTAGCTCAGCTCTAATTGTCACAGACGCTCACTTCAGATGGCGGAAAAAACGTGAGAAGTGATCAGGTTCCAATGTCATGCTTTCTATAGGAGTATTTGGATCTCAGCTATGAGATACTACAGTATTATGGATTGAAAAGGCTTTATCCACATTATTGGTTACTGTCTAGTCTGAAGTAAAGAGATTAAATACAAGATTATTTATTTGATCATGTACAGGCACTGGATAAATGACACAAATATAATTATCATTCCCTATAGACATTTCCACATTTGCAACAGCAATGTGCTCACATTCTTGAAAAAAAGACTGCAGCATCCATTCACATGATTTTTTCTGCAATAAACTGTGTAATCAAAGTACTTAGCGACAAAAAGATTATTATTACATGTCCCTCAACTCTAAATTTGAAGTAATCAGCACTTTAACTTAACAGAAATACAGCAATTTTTAAAGATAATTGCAAAATCTAGCATTATGTGTGGTTGAATCAAAGAAAGAGGATCTGGACTGAAGATGCTTATTCACAGTAGAAAACGAACAAGTGTCCACATACACTCTTACTTCTCGCAATGCTGAATAACAAATGGTTTACAGTCTCGCCTAGATTTAAATGAATACTGCAAATCTGCATTACAAAAGCAAACACCATTCAAAACAACTCACTATTCCACAGAGGAGTTCAGCATGTTAACAGAAAAAGAGCTTGGGCTTCAAAACATATTGTGTCATATTGAAACTCTCATAAATGAGCCTATACAGTACATTTTTGAAATATGCTGGGCTCTTCTTTGAGACCTGCAGTATGCTTCAACAGAAATCCTATTATTCCTGATGGTAACTGATGCCAGGAGCAGCACCAATCTCAATGTAGTTTTCAAACTTTTTTCTTTGCCATTTGAAGGTCATAGGTTCCGCAGAACGTGTCCAGGGCAGTTTTGTCACAGCAATAAAAATGGTTTGGTCTGCTCACAGGGGAAATCAAGTCAAACCTCAGCAGGCCCCAGCTCAGACTCATTCATCTAATAAGGTACCTAGAACCAAGCCATGAGGTGAGACTGTTCCTCAATGCCTCCCCATCAAATTCATTTCTTCGATCCCATATATAAACCCACCTAAAAGAGGGAATAGTGACGCATACTGCCTTTAATCTTTGCTTTGTCATATCAATTCATAATTGGCCTTTATTGAAGCTGACAGACATTGCTGACAAGCTAAACAAAGTGAAACAAAGCCAAATGAACAATGATGAATAATCTTACTATAAATGGAAGAATCTCTGCCTGTCTGTCTGTCCTTCGATTTTCTCGATAACCGTTCATCCGATCGACTTCACGCTTGGCGGGTGGGTTGCTGAGGCCCCAAGGAAGTGTAGTTGTTAATTATCGTTGTCACTGACGGAACAAAAAACCTGGAAAGTCTTCAGCACGCACATGCTTTGAGTTTCAAAGCACGTGCACATAAGATTTTTGGAGTTCATCGTCAAAAAAAGCGGCGGTTGCGAGCCTTTTTTGATTGACCTTTGTGAGACAAACGTAAAGTACATGTGAACTTCCATTACCCACATGCTCACGTTATTGGATCGGAACAGCGAACTCCAGCTATAACAAACAACACTGACCAACACACACTGCCGCCCTAAAGGATTTGTCAAATGTGAAGGTGTTTGGATGAACTCTCAAGAAAGGTGCAAGCAGCAACACAGCAGGCCAAGCCCACAAAACCTGCAGATTTGAATAGCGTTGATTAAATGTGCAGCCCACTGCACAAGTTTAAATAACTGGGAGGAACAAAATGGTAATTTGAAATGGCACCGTAACTCCAAACCAAATTCAGAGTGACTTTCCTCATTAGGCTGATTCAAACTTTTTGATATTCAATGGACTGGAGTACATAATCTTCTTGTGTAACATCTACTTAATTTTAGCAGAATAAATAGCAAATGACATAATTCAACCACAATTGTACCCTATACCAAGAAGATAAAGGTCATTCCAGACAACACAAAATCAGTTGAAGCTTTTTGAACAGCATTTCAAAATTGTGAGGTTTCAAATAGTCTAATGGCTTATCAGCAGACAATGAAACAATGAGACCTGCAGCTGGGAGTATGCACCCTGTTTTCTTGTTTGATTGCTAATGTTTCCATCAGATAGCTCCTATTGTAAGAAGGGAAACAAAAAGTAATTATGTGCGTAGGAGGATCAGAACGATAAAACCAGGGAACATATAGCCAGGATGCAGCCACAAACAGCCAAGATGCTTATAAGCAGGTCAATACTGTTTTGATCACAGCATAGACGGATATTGCTTTGATGTAATGAAGTAGTTGTTACCCTAAGTAAATGGGTGAGACAAATATGTTCACAGCCAATTGTTTGACTGGAGCGTTGACAAAGTAATCTTTTCATTTTTATTGTCTTTAGTTGTTTTGCACTGGCAAACATCACTGTGTGGTCTTACACTGACTATGGGCAAAAAAATGGAACAATGCATAAAAAAAAGCCAAACACTGACTTAGGCATTCAAATTGTTCTGTCTGATTTTATACAGAAGCTCTTTTAGCATCTTTAAAAGACGTGCTACACAACAGTTTGGCAACAGAACTAGAAAACTGACAATTCTTGAACTCTTTGCACTGGGAACAATAAGTTGTGTTTTGTCATAACACTTCTGAAAAATGACCATTTGGAACTTATGGTGGCTTGGTGATATTTTGTTCTCTCTGCTTTGTGCCCTTAGAAATTCCCCTCTTGTCAAGTGGAATTTATGTGTAGAAACTCCCAAAACAAGATCTATGACTCCACCTTACACGATCTCAGTTAGCAGGATAAAGATGCTATTAAAGAAGACAAAACAACTTGATAAAAACGTTATGTTGTCCTTTTCAATGACTTATTAAGGGGATTTGATACTGCTGACAGCAATGCTTTACTTTAGTGGATTATTTTGCCTCTAACTGGTTCAATACAAATTCTTCTGAGTCAGGAATTGAACTTTGGTTATCAGATTTGAAGGTAAGAGCCTATGCCCATCCAGCACCCTGACCTCGCACCATCTCAATGTCAAACTATCTCCTGTTTCGTTCAATTCATAGAATATCACCTGAAATTATGACGCATTATTTTTCATTAGTGATGGGCGGACTGATTCTTTTCACAGAATCAGAGAGATTGGTATTATATTATATTGATATTTGTTGAATTGTGTTCCAAAGGTAGCATTTTGGAACGTCTTCTAAAGGAAGCATTTTGGAACATGTTCTGAGGGCAACATTTTGGAATATGTTCTGAGCGCAGCATTCCATGGTTTAGGGATAAGGTTAGTGTTAGGGTTAGGGGATGTGCCCTCAGAACACATTCCAATAAATATAACACCAACCTGCCAGTTCCTGATACATGTAAATGTATCAAACTTTTAGAAGCTTATGAGTTTTGATACTTTTTGCAAAACATGGCGTCATTTTCTCCATGACTTTATACTACATGTACGTTCAAGAGAGAGAGTAGTTTGTTCAAGCTTGTTTAGTTTAACCTGCTGTCTTTCTCGACTCTTATCCAATTCAATTGGTCCTTGCTCATTCACTCAGCGTCGTTGTTGCACTACTTGATATGATTACATAACAGCAAAATGCAATGCAGTAATCTGAATCTCTCTAATGCTTTTTATGGAATAAAGGTTTTCCTTGGCTATTCCAGGCAACAGGGGGTGAGCGTTGATAAATAATGTTTTGGGGTGTACAGTAAGACATCTAATTTTGGACTGCATTTATATAGTGCCTTTCTGATTTACTGACCACTCAAAGCAATTTACAGCATGTGACTAAACAGTGCTGTGCTGGGCAATTTCTTTGATGAACTGTGTTTAACCTCTTAAAACATATCCCAATGTGATATGTGATATAAAAAAATAAATTAATATAAAAAAAAATTGAAAACGAGAACACATTTAACAACAGAAATAATGGCACGCAATGTTACTGCAAAGTTTTGCTTTTGTACAGCATTTTGTCTGAGGAACACACTGTAGCAACGAAAAATCACCCAGCAAGAAATGAGTCAACTTTTTCATAAAAGATCAATGCTATTCATCTAGCATACAATTGCTTGTATCTTATCAGTGTGACAATAAGGTACAAAAAATTGGAAAATTGGGAGTTTCAATTCACTGAGTGATTTCAAGCTGTAGGAGATATGAGCGCAGGTTAAAAAATACTGTTACCAAATCTAATTATGTTGCAGTCACTAGGTTTCAGATGGGGTGTTCACATGGTAGTGATAACCAGTGATTCTGGGATATACTCAGAAGCTCTGAAATGTCATGTTCAAGGCCTTTTTCAAACCAGAAAGTTCCTATAGTGAAACCCAATTAGACTAGAGCTTCACTGCTTTCTCAGACAAAAGTGTCAAAATGAAGTGTTTTGATATATAACATAGTGAAACATAAAATATTCATAAAGCATGGGGAGCTTTGTTATTGTGCTGAAACAATGCTGCTGTTTGGTCAAAATAGCAATGAAATGGAATATAACAGATATAACAGTTTTATCTCTGGAGTGAATAAGGCGCAAGTATCGGGCAAAAAAAAAATAAAAAATCAAGGCTATCTTCAAACAATTATGCCCCTTATAATAAGAACTGGATCATTTAATTCCTTCTATTGGCCAGAGTTACAGTTGGAGGCAATTAAAAAAAAAATTTGATACTGGATAAAATGTCTGAGTGAACAGGAAGTGGGATGGAGTCTTTAACCGCCTGGGGTTCTCCAAACCACAGTACAAAGGTAATGTATCACAGTATTAATTCCAACTGATAATTTGTGGTAAAAAGTGTTAAATCATCATTTTTTTCTGAAATATTTTTGGTATTGCCCAGGAGGAAAAGCCAGGCACAAAGTCCAGTGCAGCTGACTGGAGTACAAAGTAGGGGAAAGTGGAATGTCCTTACAAGAAAGAGCAAAATTGTAGTCAACACAATTCAAATGTGCAGGTTTCATAAAACATCTAGACAGTGTTAGGAATGACTCCAAATTACATATAAATGAACTGGTTTGAAACTTTAGATCAGTGATTGTAATTCATATTTCAAGCTAAAATTCAATTTCAAATTATGATCAAAATACTCTGCATTAGGATAGAGAAATGTTACTCTACAGGAGGTTCAGTTAAAACTACTGTCCAATTTGAGAACTCTACTATCTGGATAAAAATTTTATTTGCTTTATATAACTTGAAGCAAATATCATGTACCCACAGCAATTGTTGTTTAGACCAGACCACTGTAGCAAGATTTGTTAAAGATACTACAAAGAAATTTCATCTTGTGGTGATTTAAGCGGCCCCTGTGGACAAAAGCAGTAGTGTTTCCCAGGAATGAAGACTTCATTTCCCATGATCACCAAGCTTTATCCTCGCTTGTGGATTTGTATTGGAAAAGCAAAAGAAAGACGCAAACAATCAGAAAATACTGTTTTATTTATCTGATTCAACTGCTTTGTTCTCACTACCACCGCTCGCTCTCTTCATTTACTCTCTCTCGCACCCTCTCTCTCTTTTTCTTTCATTTTTTTAAAAATAAGTTGGAAAACCGACAACAAGTCTAATTTTGTTTTTAATTGTATCAGACGAAGAGGTATGTCCTCTTATGAATACAAGTGGCCAAGTATTCACAAGATGGAATTACCCATGCATAACAACTTCCTAGTTTTATGGAGCAGCTTTTTCTTTCTTTCTTTCTTTTTCTTTTTTTCAAAACATATATCGGGATAAGTCAGCCTTGACTTCTAAGCTACCAAAGCTGTACATACAGTAACCCATATTTGAGACAGACAGATACAATCATGACTTTTGGCAAGAAGTCAAAATAGGACCAGTATGGTCATTTAAAGTTATGGTTATGGTTAAAGTTAGGCAGCTATAACAACAAACAATATTAACTGAACCTTTACTGGAATAATGCAAAGCTGATTTCCAATTAGTCGTGGATATAGAAGAGTGGATGTAGAGGGTCTCTAAAGACATTTGTCTTGAGGTCCTGACATTTAAATTACTCTAAATATTTCAACTTAATAAAATAAAACTGCTCTGAAATGCGGAATATTAATCAGCTAATCTGGCAGCAAGCTAAATGTACTGCTGTAGCCACTGTTGCCAAAGTGAACCAAATAAAGCTGTTTGGATTTAAAGGGGCAATAGGAAGGATTTCTGCAGCTCCATAGCACAAAATGGCCCTGTATCTGCAGGGGGATGATAGGGTTACAGATCAATATAAATGACTCAACAATTACCTCACCAGGTGCTGAGGCTTCTGGCTTTCAAACCCACTTTTGTCTTGGAACAAAAGCTCTGCAGCCACTAAAACTTCAAGAAAGTTAAAAGTTTTGTCCTCAAGCCAAAAAAATAAATAAATAAAAGGAAAAGAGGAATTATTTTTACACTGTTCCACATCGTAATACATTATCTTAATAATGTTTCAATTGGATCTCTGCTCTAATTGTGTAAATGCAGGAGATGAAAGGGTTGGGAGTGGGGGCTGAGCTATAGACTAGAGGTCTACACAGGTCCACCCGAGCCCAAGGATCCAAGACACCGACCAGGACCTGTATGGGTTCGGATCCACGTTTTATCCACGTCAAGGTCAGGGTCTGGGTCAGGTCCCGTCCTACAGCCACAGGTCCCAGGTCTGTTTAATATTACTAATAATACGCCATAATAACATTAATATCCAACTGGATCCCAGAAGACCCGGCCATGCTGATCAGTGCTGATCATGATGGACGTGCTGTGTGTGTGTGTGTGTGTGTGTGTGTGTGTATTCTAACTTGCAACATTGCAACATTGTGACATTAGGGCACAGATGATAGCAAATTAGCAATGCTAACATTAGCAGTTGTAGCACCAAACGAGCAATTGTTCTAAATTGTTCAAAAAGGCAAACATTTTAAGTTATCTTTATTATGCTAGATGCAACAAAACTGCAAATCTGATAATAAATGAGTTGCTTTTGTCATCTGTAACAGCAAGTGGACTTTTAATCTGAAATAAGCAGTGGACTAACCATGCTGTTTCAATCAGTAAGAGGGAATAACAGAAAATCTGGATGTATTTTACCAACTTTCTTGGCACAGGGGAGAAGGCTAGTAACATTTCATTAGGCAAGACACAAAGTTTTGTTTTGATAACTTCTAAATTAACGTTAACTTGTTAATAGCAATCAGCTGTAAAATCAGTGCCGATTGGATCTGTGTCTGCTGACATTTCTTGGTTCTTCATAGATCTGGGTCCAGGTCTCAAATAATAGAGGGATCTGGTTTGGTTCAGAGTAGTACATTTTCGTGTCTTTTTCGGTTTGGAAAACGTCTACTATAGGCTGGTGTAGGAGCTAAGTTCTGTTAAAGTTGTTGTAAATCCTACGAGCCACAGAGAGGTCAATAAATGCCCCATTTAATTACAAAGACATTTTATCAGATATACTTTTATTCTGAATATGAATACAGATACGCATTTATATCAAAACCTACATAGATTGCATTTACACCTTTGAAAGCTAACATGACACCTGAATGAGCATTCCAGAATATGTATGGTAACTGTTCTGTTGGTTCAGGTGTTATGAACCTTCCTGGTTCATAACACCTGGTATTGTAATCCAGGTTTCAAACAAAGATTTCTGAGAGGGTGGGGATGGAGCGCAAAGTAGGGAAAAATAGCAGAGAGAGAGCACAAGAAGCTGTTTTGCACATGGAAACCTTTTATTATTAGCAAACCTAAGCCCACGCTGAATTACAGTAATGGAAGTTACTGTGGTACTGACACCATCTTAGCTCTAAAATGACTGAATTCACTGTATACCAATAAGCCACTATTACAGAAAGCTTTACTACAGTTTATCACTGCTGTTCTTATCACAGAGCACATTTCACATGTGTGCAACCTTAATGTTTTGAATATAAATTGAAATTCTCTTACAAGGAGAGCCACTCTTGAGGAATTAAACAACCATGTCTAGCAATTTATTTCACTGAATAACTTTTTCTCTTTTTTTGCTTGCATCACACTGGTGACCTTGAGTAATTCTCATTTCAGACAAAAACCAAAACCAAGGTGGATGTAATATTAACAACATGGCATGCTTTCTATAAGGCCTCTGTAACAGGAGGCATAATACTGACAAAGCAAATATAGAGTACACTTAAAACAGGGATTAAGGCTTTAGACCCACCTCCACTAATCACACCTTGTAGAAATGTGATTAGTGAAAGTATAGGAACAGATATGGCATGGCACGACTTACAGTATAAGCATAAGCTCTGCAGCTCGCAGCACAGACAAAACAAAAAATGCATACGGGGCACACAGACAGTCTGGCACACAGTCTGACACTATATGGCCTGGCAGATGAACATGTAATGGAAACCACCATGTGGAAGAATGTGGAAGAGGATTACCATTTGATCCAGATAATGATCTAAAAGCTCCTAGAGGCAGCAGTAAGAGGAAATACAGCCCTACTATGAGGTTCTTTCCTATATCTTGCTATACCATGAGGATTTTCAGCTTTCTAAACCTCTTCAAAACGTTATCCTAGGCTTGGATCCTGTGGCAGAGGTGAAAGGAAAAAAAAAAGATGCAAAATGTGGCTCGTTTTGGTTGCTCATTTTTACAGTAAAATGCCACAGACATAGATCTTGACTTTATGTTTATTAAAGCCAGTGTTGAAAATGAGATATTTTATTTGTTACACTGGACACTTAAAATGGAATTTTAAATGTAAAAAGGCACATTGCATGGAAAGCTGAGGTTATCATTTCTAATTTCAGCATGATTTTCAAGAATTCAAGTGTTTGCACCTGAACTTACATCTCTGCAAGATATGCATTGTTCCACTTCTAGTTCTTGAAATTTGTCATTAAATCCTTTCCTGTTGTTACACTGAACAAATTCGCTTTTTAGGCTCACTGACAAGGACAAAAACTTCCAGGTCGCGGTGGTTTCTATGAATGCATCACTGCCAACACTTCCATTTTCATTTTCACTCTTTCCATGAGCTAAATATCCCAAATCAATCAACTCACAGTGATTATCTAAACTTCACTCATATTAACCTGAAAGTGAGGATGCTTTGAGGACTTGATTTGTGACATGACTTCAGGTCCGTACAAAAAGGATTGCGCAGTTGCAGCGATGTATTTGTAATTTAGCAGCCACTGTTTCAACATTGCAGGACTAAAACGAATAAGTTCTCCAAAAGCTCAAACCCAAACACCAAGAACCCTAGTTTTTTTATTTAATTATTGTAAATGGAAAAAAAGACATTTCTGTATCTGAAATCTGAGGCATTTGGAACCATTTCGGTAGCTTCATATTTTTATTCCCTGGTTTTCTTCACTAGGCTACATATTTACCGTGACAGGAAAACCAGCCCTTACATTTAAATGGTTTCAAAGAGGCACTGCAGCCTGTTCTACAATTAAGAATTACAAGTGATGGGGAAAATATCACCTGTAGGCCACCTAAATATTAATAGACACAAATTAACTATTCAAGCATAAGCCATCGGGGTTAAAGTTTGATACGCTGAAGTGTAACTCCCACCCCCATCCGCCCCCGTCCTGTCCCGGACAACCTATTTCTAACCAGGAGTCCTAAGGTTACATTCCGTTCCGCAAATAAGACGCAGCTCAGCGTTATTTGCTCAACACGGGCTTAAGCTGAAGTAGCTCAGGACACAAACGGATGCACATGGACTACGGGGGAGATCACTGCCACACGATCCCGGGGACACCCGAATAGCTGAGGATGAGCGCACAGAAATCGGGAAGGGCAGCTTTATTACCTGAAGATGCGTGCATTCACTATCATGACAGCACAAGAAGTAAAATCCGCCACATACTCTGCAAGGCAATGCAGACCCAACCCTCGCTGCAAACAGCATGTCAGAAAGAAAAAAGCAACCAAGCATCCTTGTTGTGCCTACCGTTCTCAGTGTCTCCATTCCACTCAGACTTGTGGTCCTGATGATACTGTACTGCCTGCCTCAGCATCCTAAAGCACTATTATTTGACTGGAGAAAACATGATGGTAGTGCACTGAGCTGACGCATGGCTTGACGAGAGAAACACGTCCAATCAGATTGTAATCCGATAGATGCTTTACCAATCGGCTCGGGGAGAGAGAGAGAGGACTCCACACATAGTAGCAAGGTAGATTGACGCTGTGAGAGATTTCTAGTCAACTCTTGACAAGCTGCTTTCATACTAAGCAACTAATTTTGTCGAAATGCATTTCCAGTAGCCTGTTCACCTGTCAGACAAAAAAGCACACAGTATGTAAACACAGATTAACTGAATGAACAGAAAAAGGTGTCGGATAAGACAGTATTGGGCTGTTTTGGTGTCTAATTTATAGTTTATTGTAAAGATTTTTTGTGGTAGTTTCTTTTTAAATATCTTAATTATTTCAAACAAACTACTCTACAAGCTTATATTAATTAATGACCCTCAATATACCCAATTTTAACACACTTTACATACATACACACATACATACATACAGACATACAGACATACATACAGACAGACATATATTTATACATGTATTCATACATACATATATTCATACATAATTGCCAGCAACTGTCATAGCAGTTGCAGAGGAGCTCAGTCAGACACATACTGTAAGCATGTGGTTGTCCACTGTGGATCTATATGCTGAGAGAGGCAAGAGGTAAGAGGATGACTAACCACATTTGGTCATAAGCCTATTTTAGACTGGTTATACTGTAGCATTTATTTTAAGACCTGCTTTCCCCTGCTGTTGTAATGTACCGCATGTGCTTTAATCCCATCATTCATCAACATTTTCTAAAGCTCAGTCTTCAATTTTCTGGAGGGGAAATTTGTTGCCTACCACATACACCTGCAGTTTGAGCTCAAAATCCCTTTGAGGATGAGATGGCTTCTAAAGCAGATTATATGTAAAGTGTGCAAGGGATCTGCTGACCCACTGCTGTAACTGTAGGCTACCTCTATAAGCTACACTCCTGAAACTTCTGTGACAACACGTCCTCCCTGTCTTTGATATTGGTGAAGTTTGTGGACAACAAATAAACATTTTAATATCATACGCTACGTTGTCTTTGCCAGTCTTAAAGTAGGCCAAAGACTATTTTCGAACCCATTCTCAGAAAGACAAATCAGACATTTAATTTAAATTCAATATTTTATTGCCCTTGGATCAGCAATAAAGTAAGTGAACCAGCCTGACAGCATGACAGAATCAGGATTTTCTTGTACAAAGCAAGACATTATAGGCTAATCTAAAAAATAAAATGTTCATTGCAAAATATTTGCTGTTCAAAATAGGATACAAATGTCCAAAACAAACATGATTATTACCAATTCATTGTTTATAGTATATACTTTATATATTATAAATAAAATACTTCCAAGATTATTTCACTAGGATGCACACCAGGTGCTAGAAAAAGGTAAATGTAAAAATGTTGATATGTTGAAAGAAAAAGCCTAGACGAAATAAAACAATAGCAGATTGAAACTCTCCATGAACTGACACAACACCTACAGCAGCAACAAACCGACTCAATTGTACAATAAATGTACAGCTAATTTCATAATTAAACAAAGAGGGCAAAGAAGAGACTGGGTGTTTGTTTTAGGCTACCATGCGCCAGAAGAATAGGGTTTGCCCCATAGGGCACTGTAATGAGTTGCAGAAGGTTTATACAAATGAGCTGCGGAGACTTCGACAAACACAGGGCTTAAAAGTGAATTTAGTGTACTTTTATCATTAACAACTCATTTGTCATCAAATTTCACCCAACTAGAACTAAATGTTAAAACCGACCTTAAAATGTGTATTAATATCTTGATATACACCTCCTAAATCTGTCGTGATGCTTTTCCTTTCCACCACCAGGTGTTAGACCCATTCATCTTAAAATTGCTGAAACTGGGTCTACAAAGCAAATGCATGAGACCCGTTCTAGAAATTGAAACTAGTAACTTTCCTTGTCAAATTTGATTTGGTCGCTTTGTGTCAGATACTAACTGGCATGTTCATATAACTGATGGATTTAAAAAACAAACAAACAAAAATAAAAGACATTGAATGAAAAAAGACAATCGGTAGATGATAGGCCTGTCAATCAATGGCATTCCGTTTCATGTCTACATCCCACACCTTCTCACACTTTCTCCACTCTCTGTCCCTCTAATACTTACTATTGCAATCTCCTTTTCCTCTCGCTCACCATTTACAAGTATGTACAGTTTCTTTCATATTTCTCCACATATGCTATGTCCCTACTGTTCATTTTCCCTTTTATATCACTTATCTCTTTGTCCTTCAACCAAGCATCTCTTTACTTTTACCTACAGAATCGTTCTTTGCTAGCAGATTACCGAACCATTCACTGTCCCAAGTTTCTTCCTTGGATTTTTTTTTTGTCTAAATTACGTAGTTAAGCTGCTTTCAGAGAACACTTCTGGGAACAGCTTTTCTGTGTTGGTGTTTGGGTGACTTGGGGGGATTGTCTGGAGGGGGCCACTGTGGTTTAGTAACTTGAATATCTTCATCCACCTTAAAGGATTTCTTTGGGGGGTCTGCCTGTGGAGGCCAAACTACAGATATTTTGTTGGTATTTGGTTTGGTTTCATCAAATGATTTACTAATTCCTTTATCGGCAGTATTTGCTTTGTCCTTGTCTATTGAGCTTATACCACTCACTGAATGTCTCCATTCGAGCTGCTCTTGTGGGGGGATAGGTGCACCACTTCCTGTGGGAGGCTTCTGCCCAAGTCCATTATCGAAGTTCCCTTTGGATTTGAGGAGTTGTTTGTAATGGGGGAAACAGTACAAATGTCCATGGAGAGAGACATAATTGCCTAGGCTGGAAGAGAAAAGAATAAGCCTCCATTGGGAATGGTGCAACATGAAAATCATAAAAAGTTTTTTAAATAACTATATTATAATTACAAAAACTTCTTTCATGACCTATAGCAGCTTCTTTAAGGAAAATAGAAAGTCACAATTTGCTTGAAAGAGAATGACATGCTTACCTTAATTTACTTCTGCAGTGCTCACAGCAGAAACACGATTTATGGTATTTTTTTCTGTCCATTATCAGAGCATCCATCGGATAAACCCTCCTCCGACATACAGTGCAAAGCTCCGACTTCGGAACTCGAATCTGTTTGAAAGAGATATGATGCTAATCGTTAATCTTTCAATCAATCCATGGGGGTAACATATCCTTTGTGCTGTGTCACAATGCAGCAAACACGTTTGAAGCATTCTTTCTGTTTTTACTATAGTTCCTGTGTTAAATGCAAAGCATTAACCAAGACTTGCATGTGAAACAAGGATAATTACTATTGCATGCTCATTTGGTTGTTAAAAAGGCCTTGGAATGGCTCAGTATGTTTGTCACACATCTACCAACTCTACACACCTACACATCTACACACACACGCACACAGGCATCCCCCCACACATGATAATTCACAGCATGATCTAGGCTCAGTGTCAAGAAAACGGAGCTTCTGGAGTGCAAGCAGATAGGGGTTCGGGGTCTTGCTCAACTGCACTTTGGCAGAGTTGCTAAGCACCACAGATGAGTTGTCAGCCACTATTAAATGCATGCCCACCAGGGAGGTGCCAGCTAATAGCAGCCTCTTGAAAACCTCCCTCCAGCTACCATGCCTATTATGACCAATTAGCAGCAGGTCTATAAAATGATTGTCATTGTTAAAATCTACATGCAAAAATAGAATATTAAAAAAGTGATCGCACATCATTTTTCACTTATAATTTTACTTTCAGTTATTACAAGCACTTGTAGTTTCATTAAAAAGAATCTTCACAGTCTTTGTACTGTAGCACTTGCAAACACTGATTTTAGCTGGAAAAAAGAAAGCACTGATAATGGAACACGTGCATATTGATTGACAGTCATAGAATATCCATCCATGCCGTTAGTTTCTGTTTGGTTTCATCATGCTGGACAATTCTTTACCCGCTGTGACAATCTCTGTCTGATGTGACACAACTTGTGATGTTTTCTCCTCAGACACACTGTAGCCCAGGCTCTTGAAAACCGTCTCACTCTCTGTCCATGTTTTGTGGAAATCCCTCAGCAGTTCCTCAGTAGAAGCCTCATCATAGGTTTTTGTACGCCTCACTGCTTTTCTTTTAACTGCATCAGCATAGGAGAACGGGGGGCGTTGGGTTGACACACTTTCGGAGTGCTCAGAGACGGTTGTGGTGGTCCTTGTTCCACTGGTCTTGTTGCCAAATTCATCAACGTTTGAGAAATGTTCTGTGACTGATTTGGTTTCAGAGTGAGCTGATGGCTCTACTGGCACAGTTTCTACCACATCTCTCTGGGGAGGGAGGGGGGTGCTTTGCCGTGAACTTCCCTTAGTCTCCTGGGGGCTCTCCTGCTTTGAACTGTCTGCTCTTGTTTCACTCGGGCTTGATTCAGGCTCCTCCTGATTCGTTTTCTCCTCTTTGAACAAAGAACTAAGCTCATCCAGTTCAAAAACATTCCTAATAGCCTGGATGTCAAAAGTCAGCATTTCCTCTTCTAGAATGTCTGCTTGCCCTTGGTCAGCCTTTGCCTCATTCTCAGGTTTCTCTTCAAGTGGCATTGGCTCTTTTCTGGAATCTAATTTCACTTCTGGTGATTCAGATTTGCTCACAAGGCCAGGCAAGTCCGTTTCAGTAAGCTTAGACTTTTCTTCTTCCTTATGTTCTTTATCAGACTCCTCTATGTCTGGGCCAAATTGTTCAGCAATATCAACGGGATCCTTTTCCACATCAATCTTATTTATTTCAGCTTTCTGCACCTCTTCTAAAAACTCTTTTTTATCTTTTATCAAGGAACTTAGAACCGATGTGTCTGATATGTCTGAAGCTTCAGCAACATCCAAGTCATTTTTATGCAGTGACAGACTGCTTTCAGCAGTTGGTTCTGGCTCATTTGCATCTGCATCCAAACATGTTGGCATATGAACTGGGTCCTTTTGGGCATTTTCAAGGTTCATGTCAGCCTTCTGAACCTCTTTGAAGGAATCTTTTTCGTCCTTTTCTGATGCAATCGACATTTCTGATGTTTCTGAGGCCTCCACTGCTTGGGTCTCGATTTTGATTTGCCGATGGAATGATGCAGGGGATTCCACAATCTCTGATTTCTTTTCTGGGATGTGCTGGGGAATAATAACCGGGGGAGGGGTCACAACACGGGAGAGCTTGGCAGTTGTATCTTTCAGTCGAGCCAAGTTTTCTGCTCTGTCAAAAGTGGGAGACGGTGTTACTCTCGTGATCCGCGATGTTGGGGTATCGCACCTACGTGGAGGTGGTGTTGGAGGCGTGGGAGGTCTGTGCCATAAGGTAGGTGATGGAGTTACTCTCTGGGGTGAGTCAGTTCTTCGTGTGGATTCAATAGTGATAAAGGTTGGTGAGGGGGAGCGCATCCTCAGTGATGGTGAAGGAGCCCTGAGGTCGGTGAACTTGCCCTGGCTCAGGTCTTCTTTCCTTCGTTCATGAGAGGACTTTTTCTTTAATTGACTATCAACTTTTGCGGAACCAATACTGATCTTAGATATTCTTTGTGTTGCCCCACCAGAAGCAAGTTTTTCAGAAATGAGCTCACTCTCATGCTTCTCCACTGTGTCACTACCCTCGAGAGACATTAGTTGAGCCTCTGCTTGTTTCCTCACATGTGAAAGAATTTCTTCAATTTGTGGTAGCTCATCTTCAATTGCAGATCCCTCCAGTTCATATTTTTCCTCTGGACTCATGAACCATTCTGGAGCCGTACCAAGCAGAGCCTTCACAGACTTAGAATCAGATTTTGCTGAAACACTTTGTAAATCTATGATATGAGAAGTAAATTCCTGGGCCTCTTGACTTTGAGAATCCTCCTTACTCTCTGATGCAAACTTAACAGGTTTCTTTTCTTCTGACTCCGCTGTCACTGTAATCGGGATATTCCTACTTTCTTCTTCTGGTTCCTCTGTCTTCTGCTGATTAGCACTCACCTCTTTCTTCTCTTCAGATACTTTCACCTCCTTTTGAACAGTAACTGTTTCTTGTTGCTGGAGGAAACTCTGTTGCACTTTGCTTTCTGTAATAGTAACTTCTTTCTGCACCTGAACGTGCTCTTCCTTTATATCGTTTTGTGTTTGGACAACTGTGATTGTTTCCTGGGTTTGAGGGACTTTTTCAGAAACTGCTGTTTTAGTATCTGTGGGATCTGTCTTTGATTCTGTGGCTGTATCTTTATTTTGACCTGAGTGTGCGCCATTTTTGGACTTTTTGGACTTCTTTTTCTTCTTTGCTTGGGTTGGAGCTGCTGGTTGGTTGTCAGTGACAGTAACAGCACCAAGAGTGACAGTAGAAACAGCAGCAGCAGCAGCAGTAGCAGTAGAGGGGTCACCTTTCTTAATTTCCTTCTTTAACTCTTCTTTATTTTCAATGACCACTTTCACTTCAACACCTTCCTTCATGTCTGCCCTTATATCTTGTGATACATCTTTTATGTCACTCTCATTAGCCTTTTGAGTTTCTTTCTTTTCATCTTGCATTTCTTGCTTGTTACCCTTTTTTACTTTTTGGGTTGATTTTCCTGTTTTTACATTTGTATTAGGAGCTGCATTTTCTGAGTTAATTGGATGATTGCAAGCGTTCTCTTGGCCTTGGGTAACAAAATTATCATTTTTCTTTTTGTCTGTGGTAACGTTTTCTTTTTCTGATTGCTGATTGTGGAAGGTATCAGGTACTTCTGGTGCAGTATTATCTTTTTTCTTCTCATCTTCAGATTGTGATTTGCTTGAATTTACATCCTCTTCAGTCGTGATAGCTTCAAGTTTTGCTTGTTGAACAGGGGTTTTCTTGGAGGAAATTAACTTTTCATTTTTTGTGCCATCCTTAGATTTGTTAGAGCCCTTTGTTTTCAGATTTTTGAATTCTTTCTTACTTTCAGTAGTTAGGATTTCCATCTTTTTAACATCACCGATTGAGCTCTGGACTTTGTCAGTGACAGTAGACTGAACAGCCTGTTTGGAGGAAATAGAAACTGTTTTCTGGGTTGTTGTAAGCATCTGTTGTGTAACGGACGAAACAGATGACGTCTGTTGAACGGAGGCAACCTTGGAAGTCTCAACGTGTTGTTTAGCAGACATAATTGTAGATTTTGGGAGGTTTTTCTCATTAACAGTGGCACTGATTTGTGTATCTGAGATCACTACATGCTTAGATGAATCAGGTGTTAGTGAGTCTGACCGAACATTTAACACAGCCATGTTTGCTTTCTCCTCGGCAAAATCTGATGTGCTGTTCTTTGATTGCTCAATATCTTTGGTGGAAAGCATTTCAAGAGCAGCTGTAACTGAGTCATGTATGTAAGTGGGAGTTGGAGTAGCAGGAGGTGTATTTTCCTCCTTCAGCTTCCGGTACTTCTCCTCTGCCTTTATTAATGGCGTGTTAAATTTACTCATCTTCCCTCTCATGAAGGGAGGAGGGGAGGGCGGAGGTGTGAACTTTACAGGAGAGATATACACTTTCTTTTGTGGTCGTGGTGATTCAGGTGGTGGGGGGGTTTCACGTGAAACTGTTTTTGATGTATGCACTGACGTTTTAGATTCAATTTGGCTCATTTCTGTCACAGATTTGCTGGTTGTGACTGTCTCAGATTTCACTTGTTGTGTTTTGCTGATTTGTATTTTAGGCTCCAGTTTTGGGACTGGGTGCAGTGCGGGAGCTTTCACTTTTTTGACCGTCATTTTTGTTGCTTTTGCTGTTGGAGGATGAATTGCCGGTGACGGTATGCTGTCCAGTTCTTGCTGAGAAGGAGGAGGTGGGAGGAAGTCCTGCTCACAAGCGAGCGGTGGTGGTGGAGGAGGAAGGTGATCGATGTCAGATTCAACTGATGGCGGAGGCGGCGTAGGAGGAGGAGGAAGGTCGCTGTCTGCCACTGGTGGAGGTGGCGGAGGAAGAGGCAGATCAGGCTCTGGCGTTTGTGGTTTTGGGATGTAAACATCTCTTTTCACTTTGGTTTTATCTAGTTTTATCATTCCTTTGGGCTTAGAATTAAGATTACGGAACTCTGTCTTTAATGTCTTGATGCCATGATTTTGGGTTATAGTTTTGTGTTCCACCACCGTTGTTGATTGCTGAGTAGATGTTGTAACACTTTTCACTTCATTGGACTGGGAGTAATTTTCTTTCGATGTTTCAACCAAATTAGCCGTTTTGATCTTTTGTATATTCCTCTGTGCATCGACATTTAGGTTTTTAACTGCAGGGTTCTGTTTTACTCTGACTCGTCTCTTCGCTCCAAGTCTGGCTTTTTGAGTTTGCCGCTGTGCTGTCTCCAGCAGTGACTTAATAGTGCCTTTAACATCTCCCTTTATTACCTCTTCTTTTTCCAACTGGGTTTGCTCCTGTGTCTCATATAATGACTTAATTGACATCTTTACATCTCCCTTTACATCATCCTCAAGGCTTGCTCTCCTCTGCGTTCTTGGTGAAGGTGGAGACTCCATTAAGAGCTGAATAGTTCCTCTGACATCTCCCTGAACATCTATTTCTTGCTGACATACTCTTCTTTCACTGGAAGCCTCGTGTAAACACTGCTTTGCTGTATGAACGTTACCCTTCACAATTTCTTCCTTTTCAACCTCCCTCACCGCTTGCTTCGCCTGCTCCAGAGATTTTAGAGTGGCCTTAACATCTCCAGGAACTAAATCCTCAATGACAGCTTCAACTTTGGAAGTTGCTGATTTCTCAAGGGATCTTAGAGCCCCTTTGATATTCCCCCGTATAATATCTGGCTTCTCTACCTCCTTTTGTTGCTTTTGAGCCTTCTCCAGGCACCGCAGAGTTTTTGGTATGTTGCCCTTCACCACCTCCTCCTTCTCTAGAACCACCGTCTGATTCACGGATTCAGACAGCGAATTCAAAGCAGCTCTCAAATCACCTTTCACTATTTCCTCCTTTTGGAGTCCCTCCAGTGAGACGGTTGGCTCTGACATGAAAACTTTAACGGTGTTGTGAACGTCACCAGGAACAATGTCTTCTACGGTGCGCTCAACTTGCGTTTGATTACTGCAAAGGATAAGTTTTGTGTTCTTGATGTCGCCTCCGACAATCTTCTCTTTCTCCACGCTCTCAGGTGCAGTTTCATCGGCTTCCAAATGGAGCTGTTTAAGATAGTCCAGGGCCCCAGATTCAATACATGTGGAATAGAAGTTGACATTTCCCTTTTCAGTGTCATCTACCTTTATCCTCGTTGTCTGATCGGGATTGTCTTGGTTAGACAGTCTTTGCATCGCACTCTTTATATCCCCTCTCACTACATCCTCTTTTTCAAAAGTAACATTCTCTTGTTGATTCAGGAGGGAGTATATTGTCATCCGTACATCTCCTTTCTCATCCTCCTGGATGAGTATTCCATGTTTAGCTGACCCGCCCTCCTTCAGCAGGTTGTTTACAGCTTCTTGAATGTCGCCTCTTAAAATCTCCTCCTTCTCCACACTGCTGTCCCTCTCTTGGTTGAATAGTTGGTGCACTGTTGAACTGATGTTACCCTTCTCTTCTGAATCTATAACAATCTGCCTCTCCTGTCTTTCCCGTCTATTCAAAAGGTTCATCATAATGCTCTGCAGATCCCCCCTGATGACTTCCTCTCTTTGAATCTGTGGAGCCTGCTTATTCATTAGCTGGTATTTGGCCATTCTAACATCACCGATTTCATTTGCCTCGATGAGTATTCCTTTTGAATTCACCATTTTCTGACTGTAAAGCTCCTCAAGGGTTCTGCTGATACTCTTACCCATGATTTCAGTCTTCTCCAGACTTGTCTCGTTAAAGTCATCAAATGGTGTTGTTTCAAAGAGCCATGTTGTGGTCTGCACGTCCGCTTTGGGGATTTCCTCACGAGTGATGGTCGTGTCTTCATCCTCATCAACCTCTTTAATGTGGTCGAGGGGATTTTTCTCAAAGAGCCAGACTGATTGTTTGACATCTCCGCTGACCACCTCCTCTTTTTTAACTGTTTCAACCAGATTTTCTGAGCTCATGCTTTTTATTTTGTCGATGGACTGTGTTTCAAATCTCCATTTTGCTGTTCGTACATCACCCTTTTGTATTTCACTCACATTAACTGTTCGAACAGACTCCTGTGATAAGGCATCTGACTCAAAACGATGTTTATTCATTCTAACGTCGCCGCCTTGAATATCATCCACAGTTTTGATTAAAACCTTCTTTTCCTCAGCAATACCATCAAGAGGCATGGTTTCAAATTTCCATTTGGCAGAAGTGACATCTCCTTTTTGCACATCCTCTTGTGTGACAGATTTGATGATGTAAACCTCATCTGTGTCCCTGATAGAGTCAAGGGGCTTGGTTTCAAACAACCATCGGGATCCAACAACATCCCCCCGCATTACCTCTTCACTTGTGACAGTGGTGACCTCATGGTAATGGCCCTCTTTGTCCTGAATGGCATAAAGCGGCTGGGTTTCAAACATCATGGTGTAGTTTCTCACATCCCCCTTCTCATCCTCATCACGGACAATTTTTTGCATGTTTGTCATTTCTGTCTCTGTCTCAGAGGATACCTCCTGAATTTTATCCAAAGAATAGGTTTCAAAAATGAAGCGGCCCTTGTCGACATTCCCACCTTGTACATCATTCACGGTGCGGTTACTCATGGACTCCTCTTGGCTGTTGCGTATCGTATCTATGGACTGGTTTTCAAAGAGCCATTTGCAGTCCACCACGTTTCCCTTTTGTATGTCTTCAGACTGAACGGTTTTAAGCTTGTGCATTATTTCCTCAGACGTAGAAGTCATGATATCCGACGTTTGGTTTTCAAAAATGTACTTCATCCTCGACACATCTCCAGACTCAATGTCTATCTCAGTGACTTGCTTAAATGAGCCCCTTTCCTCCCCTGTGAGGTTCTCAAGTTTCTCTGTTTCAAAGAGAAAACAAGCCATTCTTACATCTTTGCCGCTAATGTCCTCTTGATTCACAGTACATGTTTTTAGAATGGTTTCTGTCTCATCGTGGATGGTATCTAGTGCTTGTGTCTCAAAAAGCCATGTGCAGGTTTTAACATCTCCCTTGTGTATTTCCTCAGACTCATCCTCATTCTTTAGCTCCACTCTTTCATACAGGACGTCCATTGGTTTTGTCTCAAATAGCCACTTGCAGGTTTTCACATCACCTTT
The DNA here is from genome assembly GCA_900302615.1 of Holocentrus rufus. Taxonomy (NCBI): domain Eukaryota; kingdom Metazoa; phylum Chordata; class Actinopteri; order Holocentriformes; family Holocentridae; genus Holocentrus; species Holocentrus rufus. The sequence goes on from OMLF01015414.1 coordinate 29,106, forward strand.
CACAAGCTCATCAGTTTTGTTTATCTCTACAATTTCTTCATCTTCAATATTGCTGAAGTACTTAATAGCATCAAGAGGCTGTGTTTCAAACAACCATTTGGCAGTTTTAACGTCACCAGATTCTATTTCTTGTTTGGATATGCCCTTGATAATTTGGTATTCTCTCGTACTTTCATCAAATTGGTCAATGGGCCGTGTTTCAAACATCCATTTGTAAGATGTTACATCTCCTTTAACAACCTCTTCACGACGCACTGTTTTCAGCTCATGGAAATGCCCTGAGCTATCTTGCATGGCATACAAAGGAGTAGACTCAAACAGATTTTTATTTGATTGCACGGCGCCAGAGGATACGCCCTCTATCAGAATCTTTTGAGATTCATCCCTTCTGCTCAAATCAGTAGTCTCAAAGATTTGCTTGTAGTTCAACACATCCACCTTATCAATTTCTTCCAGGTCTATTGTCCTAATGACCTCTTTCTTTTCCTCTCTGATATGCTCCAAGGGTTGGCTTTCAAATCTCCACTTCTGGTGTCTCACATCACCCCTCTCTCCATTGATTGCTACTGTTTTTTGCAGCTTACCCACCTCAGCAAGCTCCTTCACTTCATCAGTTGGCTTTGTTTCAAAATAATTTCTTGCTGATCTGACATTACCTGCAATTACTTCCTCTTTTGTCAAGGGTCTAGCATTTGAATCATCCTTCAAACTGTCCATTGGCTGCGTCTCAAACACCCAGCAGTTCTTACGAACATCTGCCTTGCAGCTTGAACCATCTTCCTGAGTGAGGTCTTCCTCCACATTGACAGTGCGAATAACCTCTTTCTTCTCCTCTCTTATGTGCTCCAATGGCTGACTCTCAAACCGCCACTTCTGGTGTCTCACATCTCCTTTTTCTTCCTCATTCATTGTTGTCTTTTTAAGTTTTCCGACCTCAGGGCCATCCTTCCTCGCTAATTGAGGGCTGCTTTCAAAAAAGTGTCTTGCAGATCTAACATTGCCTCCAATAATTTCTTCAATTGTTTGAGGTCTGGCATTAGAATCGTCTTTCAAAGAATCCATTGGCTGAGTCTCAAACACTAAGCAGTGCTTACGAACATCAGCTCCAACAATCTCCTCCTTTTGCATGTTTGAGCTCTCCCATTCATTGAGAGAATTTAAGGTCTTTATCTCAAACAGCCACCTGCCCCAATCTCCCTTATTGCTGTCCTCCATGGAAAGACTACACACAAGTTTCAAAGGGGTAGAATCTCTGTTTGTCATGTCCAGGGGTTGGGTATCAAAAAGCCAGCGTGAGGCAATGGAGTTCTCCAATTCAGTTTCAATTTTGCGCACAGATTTTATCTCCAGCATCTGGCTTGACTGTCCCATTAGGATGCATTTGAACTGAGTATCAAAAGTACTTGTTACAATCTTCACTTCTCCACTAATTTCCTCTAACACCGACCTTAGAGTGAGCAGGTGGCTTTCATCAATGGTCTCAGTGTGGCCCAAGGTTTCTAAGCATTTGTTGTCAATCATGTAAATGGTAGCATTTCCATCCTCTTCGGAGAATACGATCTCTTTTGTCAAATCTTCCTCCACGTGCATTTTATTGAGACTGTCCATCGCTTGGGTTTCAAAGAGCCAGGCTGCAGCACGGACATCGCCTTTGTCTAATTTGTTGAATTTGTTTTTATATTCCGTTGAGCTGGTATTGTTTGAGCCCATTTTGTCCATGGGGTTGGTCTCAAACATCCAAGCTGTGCGTCTCACGTCTTTTCCGACTATTATTTCCTGTTGAGTTATTTTCTTGTTGTTGTCGTCCTCATCTGGAGTTTCAACTTTGATGGTATCCAGTGGCTTATTTTCAAACATCCAACGCATTGACTGCACCTCCCCTGGAAGAATCTCCTCCCAGTCCATGTCATCTTGGTCTGGGCTCATACTGCCATCGTCTTCATACATGTACTCTTGGCTCTCTATCTGGTTGTTCTCAATTTCCGCCTCATTGTTGTAGTACTCTTTCTCAATATTCTTACGAACCTCAGGATGGATGTGCTTGTAAAGGCGTTTCAGCTCATACATATTCCTCTGCTTGAAGTAAGCCTCTCTGTTGACTGGGTGTTTGGTGTAAGCTGGTTCCGGAGGCTCAGGTGAATAATAGCACTCTGGAATATTTGCGCTGTCTGATGGCATTTGTAGTAAGTCTGGTGGTGGAGGTGGCAGATAATCAGAGTCCTCAGTTGGTGGGGGTGGAAAGTCTTCATACTCCACAACTGCAGCAGTGGTACTTTCAGTTGCTTCAGTGGCTGATGCTTCATACATCTCACTAATTGTAGCCTTTTGTGCCACATTTGAGCACCACTTAGATCGATTGATGTCACGTGCAATCTTTTTGAAGGAAAAAAAGTGATATTTAAGGGTAAACAGTTATGGACCCATCAAATTACTCTTTGATAGAGTGATGCATATATTACATGTAACTTAGTACTATGTATTTTGAATACGCATGCAGTGTACAAAATGAGATTAAAGAACACAAATAATCTTATGAAGTAAAGTGAAAGACCTTTTAGTTCAACATTCATTGTATTTTGTAACTTTCTTATTACCATATTATGCTCTTTGCTATGCTCTCACAACCAAATAAACCACCAACAACTTAATAGGTTTAGAGGGCATTTAAAAAAAAATGCAAGTTAACTACACTGTGAGATTACCTAAATTTAATAATATTTCTTTTTAAAATATTGTACAGTATACACACAATAAGTTCAAGTGAAGTGCTGTGATTTATTACCTTGATTTGTTTGCTTGGAGCAGCTTCTTCTATGGTTCTTTCAAAGTGATCCCTCAGCTCTTTTGTAGTATACCTGGGAAACTCCTCTTCTAGAAGCCAGCACAAAAATAAATACATATAGTCTTAGCTTTGTTAGACAGTGTATGCTGGAAATTATAGAAATGTTGAAATACAATCCTACCTGTTTCATTTTTATGGTTTTCATCAATGGATGCCAAGTTATTGTCACTGTATGTTACCTATGTGTATTAAATGCAAGACAATGGTGAAAATAAATCAGTGAATGTGAAAAGATGAATCAAAAACCAGAGAAATTTAGCTATTCAGCAAAAATCAAGTTTAAGTGCTGCACATTTTTATGCTGAATGAAATCTTTTTAATCACAAAACAAACTGTCAAACACTTCACTGAAAAAGTTTAATTACGGTAATGAAAGAAACAGATTTCAGTTTTACAGATTTTACTCAATATGGCAAACAAAGCATCTGGCTCATTAGCAGAGCTTTATAGGTTCTGCCTGCAGGAGCACAATGACAGAACACCAGTGCTTACCATCGCCTCCTGGTTGAAATTCAGCTGCTGACTGCCTGGGACGACTTGCCTGGAACTGCTCGTCACTGTCACCTCCGAGTTTGACATTTCCTGTGAAGATGAAGACAGTGGTTGTCACACAGTCTGACATGTGCGTACCCACAAACACTCACGTATGTGCACAAGTGACCACGCACACACACAGACACGCGCACACACGCACCCGCAGACAACTGTCTCCCTCTCACGTCCCATCCTCTCATGTTCTCATAGCCACAGACCTCCGCTGAGTTTACGCCACTTAATTTGCCCCATCATCCAAAGCTTAAGTATACATAACTGAGCACCATGCAGAGAAGAGGCTTGATTAGATTGCTTACTGCAGTTTCAAATGACGCTAATTACAGACAGAGGAAAGATAACAAAGAGGGAGTGTTGGTTCTACTATGTTCCAAGTTGGCCACTCATATTAACACAGAGACACAAGAAATTAATTTACAGTGCATTGTTAGACTCATCCTATACCAAGCCAGACAATTAAAGCATTAAGTATTATGAGAGTGGAATGCTGGGGATTTTGCTGACGTAAGTCCATTGAGACGCCGCAGTCCTGTTTAGAGCCATGCTTCACCCTTCTGACAATAACATGACAACTGCAATCTGTAACTTAAACCTAGCATGCTTTGCTCTGGTATTGGCACAATGAAAAATGTTCTAATACGCATTGTTAAGTATTAAAGTGATATTCAACCTAAATGTGTGCTTACTGGCTGAGCGAGTAACTTAAGTTCCCCAGAGGATCAAATGCAGGCAGAAACACAGTGTGGATTAGTAAATAAAAGGGTGAACGGATGCATTACAGTTCATGTCAAAGCGAAAGTGCCAGTCATTTGAACAGAGGCGACCTTGTCTCTTTCATGCACTGCAGAAGCAGCCTGTCAGATGTTTACGTATAACGTTTTAATTTGTGTACCTGCACACTTCTGTGATGGAAATGGTACTGGGTTACATTGTGCGATGTTGCAGTTTCTTGGGTCTCAAATTGTTTCCTCACACTGGCAAGTCCCCCAGGCAGGGAACAGACCTCCGACTCTTCCATGACCTAATGAAGCAGGAAATATCATTAGCTGCCTCCACTTCTACATGGCCTGAAATCAAACTGATGCCTAATAGGGCTATTGTGCCTGGTATACACTACAGGCTGCCGTCACAAAAATACAGTGCTACGAATGCCATGTGCTTGCTCTCTCTCTCTCTCTCTCACTCACTCACTCGCACACACACACACCCACGCACGTACACAAATCCACATAACATCCTATTTACATAATGCCTCTCTGCTGATTTTAAAGCATAGTTTCAAACTCAGATATGAGTGATGGAATTCTGAGATCTAAAGAAAAGCCAACTTTATTTTCTGTTTTTGCATTTTCTGCCCGCCCATATTTTTATTTTCTGCTCAGCGAGAGCAGTATCATGTTTCCCTTCTATCTCTATACAGTATGTATATGTAGAGCTGCTGGCCAAGGCCACTAACCCTTGCACCAGCCAGATGTCATCACTTCCATTAATACTGCACGACCAAGCCATGAACAATGGTGACAATGCTGACTCAATGCTTAACAGACGCTGCGTAACACTGGATGCTCTGTAGCTGTGAAAGGTTAAGCCACAAAACATATGCTAGAACAGATAAACAAACCAATTAAGAGAATGTGGAATGTGGACATGCAGGTTGGGTTAGTTATAATTACACAGACATCCATCTTAAAATGTTTCAGTGCAAGCGACTCTAAATAATCCACAAGTCATAGAAATATTTTATTCAAGTATGAAATGCTGTTACTTCAGTCAAATCTCTCTCAAATGATGTGCTAGAATGCTTTTGAATTTTGACGTCCCACTCTGTACTTCAAGATTACAAGTAAAATATTTAAATGGTTAAACGACTGACTTTTGTAAACACTCAGAATATTAAAATTTAGTCAAAAATCAGCGAGCAACAGTAGCAGTTGCTGTAGGCATGCTGTAGCTGAAATGGTGCATTGTCCATGCAGAAGGTATTGTGGTACCCCGCTGGAGAAGGTGTTGTCCTCTCGCTTGGAGACAGCTGCCTGGTACATGGCCACGCAATTGGTCAGTGGGATGACCTCTGAGTCCTCAGAGCGAATCCGGTTCCTCTGGTTTAAATCTTTCAGGAAGTCCTGCCCTGGCTAAACTTGCGCTGCCGGCAGCTACAGCACAAACAGCCAAAACCCTGGTTAGACTTTGAAATGGAAGAATGTCTGTCTCTGTTGTCAGTGACATATTATATTAGGCGCATCCACCTATTGTATGGCCATATAAGACTGAGTGATGCAAACACATTTAAAGTATTGCTTAGAATGTCAGATTCCTTTGTATGTGCGTGTTCATATTCAATTCATATTCAAAGCCACATATTTTGCAAGCGAAATTTTTTATTTATTTATTTTATTTTTTTTAAGCAATGTGCACTAAACAGCAATTATTCAAACTAAGGCTGTGGAAAAATCCACAGGGCACTTCTAACATGAAGTTTTGGATTGGTTGAATCCAATGGTCCTTTGTGACATCCTTTCAATTTGGAAACATATTTACAAAGAAAACAAAACTTATTAAAACAAAACTTGGTGTCCCTTTGAGGATGCGCCAGTGATCGGTGCAGGTGGTGCTTTCTTGAATGATGCATTCAGGATCCTCTACAGGCACATTATTTAAACCAATTACACACATCCCACTGGACCTCCAGTAATACAGAAGATTTACAGGGCCTATAATAGAAAGATATCCCGGGCTAAATAATGAAACGCCAACATGAAACCTCACTTCCCAGAGTGAGGCTTGCTTTTTCATGAGGTAATGTGAGGTAAGGACCAAGATTCTGGCTATATTTGATCGACAAGATCTTGTCTGGTATTGAACTACATCCTATGAAAGGTGCTCTATAAATAAAGGTTAATATTACTATTACATCATGCATGTGCTACTACCATCTAAATAGAAATATATAATTAGATTAAGATGATCACATAGCATGAAGTAGAAGTGATTCAGATTTGACTTGTTCCTTGAAGCATATTTAGTTCATGGCTGGAATTGTACCAACCATCACCAGAAAGTGTAGGGAAATATAATAACCCTATAGGATTATGTTTGTGTAGTGCTACAAAAAAATAGTGAAGGAGGCAATAAATTCTCCTAGCAGTTTTAACACCAACAGAGTGCACATTAGACAATTTGCTGAGACAGCATAGTTATCTATGTCTGTGACATAAAGTATTCACACCTCAGTTCTGGTGGACCGCTGTATGAAAGCGTCAGTACACATAAGAAGGTAAAATTTGAATGTAGTCAGTTCTGACGTTTTGAACATAATCCTAACCTTAACAGCATAAAGCAATATTTTTGCCTCTGCTGTGAGAAAAACAATTAGCATTTAACAAAACTGCTTCTTTATCCAGCTGAACGTAATATCATGAATGATGTCAGCAAAAAAGCTGCCAGACTGGGGATGTGAGATTATATTTCACCTCTGTAATATGATTTATGGCAGCAAAGCAGATTTAATCACTTCATATCCTATTTCAAAGTATTAAAAATTCTATGAAGTATTGAGTCAATGAAACATGTCAAATCAGATCAAAGCACACAATTTTTTTTTTGATGCTTTGAATTACAGATAAAGCTAATAAGCTGTTCAAAAATGAGTTGAATAGTCGGTGTATGAATGATGAACTTTTTTTCAGCGGCAACCGATTCATAATGCTTTCTAAATATTTTGGTCAAGTGAATTTTTATAATGACCACTGGTCTTATGTTCCATACGCCTCCATAAGCTGCTTTCTATTGGGATATCTCATTATTTTCCCTGGCTGCTGCTTTTGATTTGTAGCTTACCAGACTACTGAAAGGGATGATCTATTTTAGCCGAGGAAAAATGATGGGTATGTTTGTGTAAACCAATCAGTCAAGCAAGACGGATGAGAAACAACCATGGCAGACTTTGAAAATGTGTACTTTTTTACGTTATCTAAAATCTTAAATCCTGCTCAGACTTCATGGCTGATAAATGACGCTCTGTGGAAGCATGTTTTATTTGGTCTTTCAGGACATATATGCTGTTAACTGTTTGTCCAGGACTTGAAATTTGTAGCCAACAAATGTGTCAACAGTCTGGGGCTATCTCATGACATGTCAGGTTGGGCTGAGAGCTCACATAACAAGAAAGTGAAGTAAACTAGGCGCCAAGTACTTGCAAAAAATAAATCAAGCCTATTTTAAACTTTGCCATGAAGACTCGTATTTCTCTGTGAACGATGAAGAAAAGCTGGGGGGTCAAGGCTCTCCTTTCACAGCTGAAAATCCATTTCAACAACTCTTTGGCCAGCCTGCACTGCATTGATAACCTTGTGTTTGTGCCTTTATTTCTAATTACTCTTCGGTATTCCTTATTTCATGCCTTGCTTGGTGGTATGGGAGCAGAACAATAAAACACCCAGAGATATTGGCCTTGGTACAACAAACTCAGCAGCTCGGAGCGCCTATCTGGAATTAGCTGGGAACAGAATAAATATAATCTCTCCTCAAGCAAAACTTCCAAGTTCCACAGCTGACTCAATATTTTTTCGTCACAGATTATTTATCCACAGGCCTGACATATGATTTACATTTTGTCCCCGTTTTCTGAGTGCAAGGACACTCAGCGTGAGGACAATGCTAATATTTTTTTTTTTAGAGTACAGCAAAGATATTCTAATCACTGCCAGACTTCAAAGAATTCCTATGAACCCTTCCATCTTTTATTCACCAGACATCCTGATCAGTGTTGACTGCTTTTATTACCAATCAACATATTCCATGCACATTAAATTACTGTTGAAAAATGTGTAAAAAAAAAAAAAAAAAAAAAAACAGTCCACATTTTGGAAAACTATAAACCGGCTAAAATCCATTCAACACAAACAGAGACACACACATGCTCCTCTCACCTACCAGATAAGTGGGTTAGTGAATTATAAAAAGGTGAACTCAGTAGGTAGAATCCCACAGGATGGCCAGTGCACCCCCGGCCCGCAGGGTCTTTCCAAGCGAAAAGCAAATCCCAGTCGGTATTGGAGACCTGCTCCAGTAGTAAGTGTTTACCTCTGTCCAACGAGCAGACAGTGACAGCTGATTTTATTTTAGACCCCCCGCCCACTTGTTAAAGATGGGCCAGGGCTGCTTTTTTTAGAGTGTGAGGCCTTCGTGCCTTCCATGTCAAGTCCCCAGAAAATCCACATGGAAATACTTCCTGTGGCTCCTCGGCAGCAATAA
>OMLF01015418.1:5182-22386 GCA_900302615.1 Holocentrus rufus
TTTTTTTTTTTTTTTTTTTGGGCAGGGGGTGTTGCCGAGCGGCAGACCGATTTGCTCTGCTCTCTGAATGGGGCGAAAGAGGATTTGCTTGCGGAGGATATGAATTTGAATGAACACATCCCCGAGGATACAGACTTTATAAGAAAGTTGCGCTCACCGAACGGCGCTTTTGATGTAAAACTACAAATGAGCGGTCGTGTTTTAATCGGAAAAGTGCCACCTTTGCAGTCGGCGCCAAGAGCCAGAAGGACTTTACTTTATACACCAAGGTAAATAATGATAGTGTATAGCAGTTGTCCACGTTTAGGCAACAGTCTCCAACAAAAAGTGGATAAGGGCAGCTTTTACACGTAATACTACTTTGAATTGTGTGGAGATGCTAGCTACATCATATTCCTTCAGTGATAGTAACTTACACAAGTGAGTTTACAGTGGCTTCCTCGTATTTTATTCCCCATATTGTAAGATATTTTGTATTGTTATCTCCTATTCTATTATTATATTACTACTCGGACTTTTGCTCTGATATCTGTATGTCCTTTTTAAATATATTATCTAGAATCAGCCTACTTCTATTTCATAAGTGACAGTGTACACAGTGTGTAGAGGGCGAGGCTATTATATTCACACATCAGCAAACATTGTCCACTTACTGTACTTTACAGATGTAGAAGATTCCCTTTTCATCGCAGATTTATTGCACTGGATTATAAAAATGCGTTTTGTAAGTACTGGAAAACTCTGAACAAAAATTCAGGGAAGCTGTTTCTTCACTATTCGTTAAATTGTGTTGCAGCCATACAGTAAGATACTGTATGTAAATGCCGAATAAAAAAAGAAAAGAAAAAGGTTTTGTAACGGGTGTTGACGCTTGTTTTGGTCCTAGCAATTATAACACTGGCGGAGCACGCTTTATTCTTGGAGGGCATTGTGGTACCGCTACCGCAGCTATCTGCATAATAGAAGATTTCTGCACCGCTCTCTCAGCCATAGGCATGCACTCCCTCTAGGGCCATATTCCTGACTTTATTATCCCTTATACAGAAAATGGTCAGAACTGCAATATGTGCATTCTTCTTATTCCGTGCTGTTTAATCTAAAACAGCCAAAGGGTAAAGGCTATATTCAACCTGCCAAAGGAGAGCGCCTAAAACCTTCAGAATCTTGGACATGCTCCAATGTAAAATGGCATGTATGATCTTTTTTTTTTTTTTTAATATTCCAGGCTTCTCTTGCCATGTTTTGGTCCACATCCATCCAGTCCAAATCCGTTCCAAATATTGCCAGTGGAGCAAAGAGCACTATTGTATGAGTGATGCTGTTACATCCAGTTCCAAGTTTGCAATGCAGTGAAGTGTGCTGTAGTGATTGTAGTGATCCCGCCCTGCTCCACCCCACCAACAATCCCACAGTCTTTTAAATCAAAACATTTTCACAGCGGCCAAAATTCAAATAATGGCACGAATGCGCAAATCAGACAGCGGTTGGAGTTTTGCCACAGAAAACAAAAAAGTTAATTGCCACCCTATGTATGAAGTATGCACTTGGTTGACTGACTCCCACCCCTCTGCCTGTCTGGATTTCACCTCCGAGAGTAGACAGTTTGTAATATCAGCAACCCACAAGCCCTCCTGCCTCTTCTTAGGCTGACATCCCTGTGGGGCTATTCGTAGCAATGGCTTCACTTAATCACCACTGTCACCCCCGACAGAGGTGGTTTTGTTCAAACATACCAAGCTCATGTGAACATCTGGGCTGCCAGTAAATCAGCGTATTATTCGGTGGTTTTGTTTAAAATGAACGCTTTCAGAAGCCGTCCAATTCTCAAATCAAACATTTGTTTGATTTGTGGCCTTTTCATTGACTTGGTCAAACATTGGCGCACATTTGAGGTCACGCAACCATGGCCACAAATCTGAAGGAAAAGGCCTTAAGTGGATTTAATGCATCAGAATCCACTGAGCAACTGGTATGGTAAGGTTAACTCAACAACTCTTCCCCTGTTTTACAACTGCAACTACAACTGAACGACAGCCATGTGATTAAATCCAATTGCCTCTGCTCCTTCTGAATGTCTGTGGGCCATTTTTGTTTCCCTGTATTTTTCTATGCAATTCCATGTTCCATGCCTCTGCTAATTGCAGGCTATGGACCCACAAAGACCAATTTCAGCTCAGTGGGAGAAGCAATAGAAAGGGAAGAGAGCTAAGTCAAACTTTAAAAATGACTCAGCTATAAAGGGTCATATTAATCTACCTTTCCACTGTGCCACATTTTTGTGCGCCAACATAAATTTGATTACTACCTGTAGCTGCCAGTACTAATGACGGGGAACATAATTATATAAATTTGAGCTGGACTTGCATTCAGACCTCTTTAGGGATGCGGCTCTTGAATCCAGCAGGGCATTAGTGCTCTTCTACAGGACGTAAAAAAATTTATGCCCTCTTCAGTTTTATGTTCTTTTCAGCCTCTGAATTGTTTTATCCTCCTGTGGAGATTCGGTTGAATGAGAGGCAACACCTCTCCTCACAGGCAATCTGCATTTCAGATTTATTCTAATATGAATGCATTTAGAGACGAGATGTCCAGCTATGATCCATTGTGAGCAGATTTTTTTGGGCCGAGTTGGGCCTGTTCACCCGTATACCCTCACTTTCCTCACGCAAGGGGGCCAATCTGGCAGCATCTGTTTCAAGATGACCCAAGACTTTGGTAGGGAAGGGTGGAGGGAAGGGTCAGGGAGGGTATAGGGGGCTGTCATTCTGATTTCCCCTCATCCTGCTTCTTAGAGCATGCCAGGCAGCTCACTAAGCCCTGAGCTGTCAGTCGCCATCCTCCTTATTCAGCATGATTTATCAGCATGTCCAGAAAGCTCAAGTTTAAAGCCCCGGTCTGTGATTGCAGGACGGCGCTCTCTGCTGAAACACTAAACTTCACTACATTTCAAGTGAACAGTGGGTTATGGCAGGTAAAGAAAGTAAGAAAACCTTTATTTTTCCAATCTAAAAGTGGATGCATGAAATCTGCCTGCAATTTAAATCGCGAGCCCCAAGAAAAGAGCTTTCCTGTGGTGTTTTGCTTCTGTTATTAGGCAGAATTCCAGTTGGAACAGGCTTTTTTGGGTGGGGCAAAACACAAACACGTGAGCTGTACCGAACTCTGGATTCTTCAAGATGAATTGATTACATCGACCATGACCGTAACCATGGTGTTGTAGGCAAAGGAAAGTCAGTGGACAAAAATGCACCGCCACACCATGTTATCACTCATATCACTTTGAAAGTTGTTGCAGGTTTCATTGATGAGCGTGATGGATTCTTCAAAAATTAATCAGTGGTGTTATTCTTTGGATTTTATTTTATCTAGGCCTAAACCAAGAAGTAGCAACTAATTATGCTGTTTTTGAGTAAAAAAAGTTAAAATTACAAAATACAAGAACAAAGAGGGCACTCAGTTGTCAGTATTCATTCACAGTGGAGCTGTGATCATTGCATGGCCTGGTGGCCTGATGTATTAGTTGGATCAAAGCAGCTGCATGCCATGTTGGCATTACCTGCTTGATTGAGCATATGGTTACGGCCAGAGACAATCCTCACTGCAGACAGATGGACGTGCCCAAGTTGTTGCCAGCTTCTACCCTGTTCAAATACAGGTTTCCTGCTACTATACTGTAATTCATATGGTGAAGTCATTAATTGCGTCATTGACAACACAGTTTAAATAACTTGTCATCCTGTCCTTGTTGCAGTTGGGACGAGAGCAGCTCCATCAGCAGCGGGCTCAGCGATGGTGACGGCGAAGGCTCAGAGAACCTCAGCTCGGAGGAGTTCAATGCCAGCTCCTCCCTTAACTCTCTCCCCACCACACCCCTGGGATCCAGACGCAACTCTTCGGTCATGGTGAGCTGGTTTGTGATCTCAAATGGGGCAGGCTGCAAAGTCTGTACATGGATTGTCCAGTTTTTGCGGTAAAAGCAGTGATGATGATCGCAATTTGATCATTTGTGCTAAAGGTGTGCTACCCTTTGTGGTGCTTCCTTAGAAGTAAAGTGTTACTCATGTATCACAAGTCAAGCTTTTGTAATGCACTTTGTGTTCAGATTAAATATGCTGGAGTCCTTTATCTTGACAAAGGCCACAAAAAGACAATGCCACCTCAGACCTAGACAGTGTCACTAAAATTAAAACAAAGGATGAACACGATCTGTCATAATACAGTCAGTGCAGCTTGTTTCATCCATAAAGTGACTTCTTTGCTTCGAAGGCTCAAGCCAGAGAATCCTAACAACCTTTGTCTCGAACTCTTTCTGTGTTCACTTTGCCTCTGCAATAGTCTCCGTCTTTCTCATAGATCCAAGTCTTGTATTTGTGCTATTATTGCAGCAATTGTGCGTATTTACAGAATGCTCCATGAGATGAAATGACCATTATTGCTACTTTGGTGAGCCATCTGTCACTCTATATCACATAGAAAGGGAGGGTGCCAAGAAACAGCATGCCCAATTTTGTCCTCAGTGCTATCTCCTCAGTGCACCACTTGATAGTCTGCTGCAGTCTGTTACTTACAGTCTGGTTTTCTTAAAGCTGGGCACCGATCACTGTTTTTGTTCAGTATACAACAAGCTGTAACATACATCTATGCTGTGAATAAAGAACTTTTTTGTTCATTGATATATTGATTTTCCTTTAAAACCGATAAGGCCATAAACATAGGTTTTACATTTTCCCCCTTAGGTTCAGTTTCCCCTCTGTGATTTTTTTTTAATCCACTTGTGGCATATCAGTCTATCCCTCATGCTTTCCCACTGGAATGCAGACTCTCAGATGAGACAGAGATTACAGAGAAGATCCACACGGAGTCTCTTCCCCAGATAACACAGGCGATGCCTGAGACGGCACCGCTGGTAACCCGCGCCGCGCCTCTCCCTGCCTCTCTCTCCGCAGCTCCGCACCGATGCAGAGAAGCGCTCCCTGGTGGAAAGCGGCCTCTCTTGGTACAGCGAGGATGGCAAGGCTGGCCGCAAGCTAGACGGCGGCGGCGGCTACGACACGGGGAGTCTCAAGACGGAGACGCCGAGCAAGTGGAGGAAGAAGCCCCCGCCGAGCGTCAGCGAAGACGCAGGGGTTAAAGGAGAGCTGAAGAAGCCTCAGAGCCTGGGTCAGCCGGGGAGTTTCAAGAAAGGACGCAATCCTCCCGTGGGCGTGACCTCCCCCATCACCCACACCTCACAGAGCATGTTGAAAGTTGCAGGTGAGATATAATAGATAGCCTGTTTGCCTCGGCCTGCCTGTCTCTCTCACTGTTTTGCAATCTTTGGTATTCCTCTCTTAAAGAAACTGGGTTGATTTCTGCATTTTCGAACTTGTTCTAATTAAGAAATCTATGCCATCCATTATTTCCTTGAATCCAAATGTAAAACAGAGGCTGTTTGTAGAGCAGCCAGGCCGGATATCTGCATAGAATCAAAAGAAATACACAAGTACGCTCAGCCAAGTTTTGATATGTAGCAAAGTTCAGCACACTGGAAAAAAATAGAGCACGAAATACATTTCTACGAAGAAAACTCGAATGCCATGTTTCTTCTATTATCTTAGAGAGACGTCTGTTACATGTCTTTCCAGAGACGCTGCGCCTGCCAGCTCCAGCGGCCAATCATGTTTTATTTTGATGACCTTTAATCCCTAACAATACATGCCATAATTAAATAATAAGTGAAACTTTGTACTAAACATTTCACTGCAAAGCCTTCAACTTTCTTTTCTTTTCAACTAGTGCAAATGATTAAAGGAATTATAATTGTATGTATTTTGGCAGCAGTCTGATGGGAAAAACATTTGTTAACCAGCTATTTCCGTCGTGTTTTCTTCAAAGTTTACTTTGGAACGCCTGGACAATTGTGTTTTGTATGCTTTTACACTTTGAATATAAACTTAAGCCTAAACGTAAGACCAAATAAGTAAATGAAACTTCATCTGTCCCTCAGTCTCCACATCTTTCTTAGTTCTACGCTGAAATATTCACTGTCACATCAGTGACTAGCACAAATCATAATTTGAATGATTGTATCCCTGACATATGTCATATGTTATGAATAAAAGAGCTGAATTCTGGATGAGAACCCTTTGAGTCTCATCGAGCCATACAGTCCACGTAAGATTTGTGTGTGTCTTGGTGAGTCATGCTTCTCGTCATGGGCACATAAAACATTTCTAAGCAAATACAGATGTTTCTTGCTTATATTTTGTCTCGGCGCTAATGGCTTGAATGATATATTTGTACTTTTATGTGTCTGAATCTGGTTAGAGAATAATGATGCATGACTACTGATTATCCAAGCCAGTTCTGCACATGATGTCATCAGTCATTTCATCGGTGATGTTGTCTTTTTTTTGTTGGTCCAGGTCCAGTGCTAGTGCTGACTGTAAAAATCACTTGGTCAAAAACTGTTAATTGGGATTGGAATGGCATAAGTGTTACTCTTCAAGGGCACCTTTACTTTGTTTCTACAGCACATAAAACTGAGAAGCCATTGGACAAATCAAAGATGTCGGTCAAAACCTCTGGTCTGCAACGGTCTCGTTCTGATGCTGGAAGGGATCATCATGGAGAGCACCGCAAGCCCCCGTCAGGTTTAGTCAAACCGACTGCTGGAGCCTCCTTTGGCTACAAGAAACCAACCCCAGCCACTGGTACTGCTACTGTTATGACAGCAGGGGGCACCACCATCTCCAGTGGCTCAGCCACTGTGGGTAAGACCCCCAGGTCCTCTGGCATCCCTGTGAAGCCTGTGGGAGGAGGGGTGCCAACAGGTCGCAAGAACAGCTTCGATGCCAGCAGTGAGCAAGGCTTTCTGGGCCATGGCGCTCGTAACAGCATTCAGTACCGCAGCCTGCCCCGCCCAGCCAAATCGAGCACGCTCAGCGTGATTGGACGGCCTGCACCTCGGCCCATCAGCAGCACCATTGACCCTAGTCTGCTGAGCCTGAAACCTGTAGCCGTGGCCTCCACAAGCCCCAGGATGAAGGAGCCCAGTAGCTGCGGCAGTAAGATGGCTAACCGTCCCAGCACAGGCCCTGTCAACCAAACAGACAGGGAGAAGGAGAAGGAGAGAGCCAAGGCCAAGGCTGTGGTTGCTGACATGGACTGTGGTTCTCTGAAAGGGGAAGAGACTCAGTCTGAGTCTGCAGGCGAATCTGCAGTCAAACTGCACGGCCTGCGGCGAACCAGCAGCAGCAAATACCCCGAGCTGTCATCGCCCACCACACCGAGGTTTCTGTCCTTTAAATGTTTCTTCGAAATAAGCAGAATAATGAATGAATTAATGAAATTAAATGAAAAAAACACACACATGCATGTCTCCTGTGGACTTTACTATTTTGGTTTTAAATTTTTAACCTTTTTAAGACAATACAGTGTTGTGTTCAGCTATTTACCCAAACACAGCCACAATAAAGCAACCCATATTACATACTTTATTTTGCACTCATGCCTTATTCATGATTTGCGAGCTGCTCTGAACAGCATGTCTCTGGGCTCACCCTTGTTTCTGTAACTTATTTTGACATCCTGTTTCTCATGTCTAATTCATAGGATGCTGAGCAGTAAGTCTCTGGGGCGTCCGCCCAGCTTGGCTCATCTGGACAAGGTCAACTCCAACAGCCTCGACTCCTGCGTGACCATCCAGGACCTCCCGCCCAAAGTCCCCCCGTACTCCAAACTGCAGGACCTGGCGGGGTCCCGCACCACCGCACCGCGCCTCACCCCCAGCCCAGCCCCTGTCCTTCACATCGATTCCCCCGGGTCTTACACCAGCGAGAGCCTGAGCCTGAGCGGGTCGCCCCTGCTCTACCCCAAGCTGTCCGGCATGCACCGCAGCATGGAGTCCCTGCCCCTCCAGATGAGCGTGCCTTCCAGCGGGAGGTTCGTCAGGACAGAGATCCAGGACAAGGAGGAGATGGGCACGGGAACCTGGGGGGCGGGAAGCAGGACGTCCCTCAACCTCCCAGACAGGTTGGTCCCACCTGAAGAATTGTCTAATTCACATTCAGCATGTGCACAGTCATATTTGTTGGTGACTTCCTGGCCGTGTAGTTTTCATTTTATCCTCTCTGCAAAAGGAAATGATCATGGGAGAAATGTGCCTAATAAATGAATGAATGGCCTGAAAACATTTTAGACTAAGTGGATGCTTATGGTTTTGTAAGTAAAGCCACAAATAAGCATGGCCACTGTTCATTACAAAGCAGCTATGTATGTTAAATCTTTTTAAAATGTGGGTTTACTATTTGAGAAGACAGAGTGATGTGGAAACAATCCACAAGAACTGAAACGACAGTGAATTTCATTTTCTTCCTTGGTGTGAAATTGAAGCAAAGACATGCCACTGAGGAAAACAGATTTTGTGGACAAAAGAATGACACAGCCCTGTATTTATAAACCAATATTATACGATGCTTTATTCTGTATTCATGATGTTTTTTTTTCTGTTCTTCACAGCTTGCAAACAGACAGGAACACCTTGCCGAAGAAAGGCCTAGAGTACGTCCAAACTTTGCAGCTGCGACCGCGGCGTCTTTTTGAAGTCTTTGCTTTATAACGTACAGCGCTGTCATTATTCGAAATTAATATTGCTTGTCTCGTCTCAGGCGCTACGGCTCCAGCCTGTCAGAGAGTGATGGAGGCAAACAGGGGAGGCGCCACTCCCACACCATAGTCAGCATGATGGAGAGCGATAGCCCCCCTCAGCTGCCTTCTCCCACCCGCACGCTCCACCCCTCCTCTGGCAAGGCTCCTCTCACCAACGTGGGTGAGTCGGCTTAATCCATAGGAGTGCCAAGTTCTAAATGCATTCCCTGTATGAGCTTTGAAACTAATGAGACTCCAAATCCTTGATAAGCCGCCCACTATACTGTTGATTACTGAAGACGGGCATATTGAGTTCATATTAAGGCGCCTCGCAGCTATGAGTGTGAAGGAGAATGTCCAATTTACTTTCTGAGTTTAAGAAGTGTGATGTTGGCGCAATTAGCCAGTGAGTCATAAATCCAGTCATATCTGAGTGACATAGTGATATCAAATTGTTATGGTATCAGATTTGACTATGTGAATATGACTATCCCATATGTACACTTGTGTAGCTGCGGCTCTAAGTGTGAAATATGCTGGAGATAGAGGCAATGAGGGGTCAACCCAGGCTAAATTTATCACTTCGACTGTTGTGGAACCTCAGTGTCCGCTTACACTGAGTCATCAGAATAAGGTGCCGTACCTAGATGTGTGTGTGTGTGAGAGAAGATGCCTGTGCCTGTGCGTGTGGGTGTGTGTTCGCGTGCGAGCGTGCATGTTCCACCACAGTGCCATTTCCTAATGTTTAGCCAGTGCCAGTCACCATCTCGCTGAACCTTTCCCCTCTTCACAGTGGCTCCAATTTCCAGCGGCACCCCGAGGATCGCTCGCTCCAACAGCATCGGCCCCCCCAACGACTCGTCCTACGACCTGTACGGCTCGTCTCCCCTGGGCAGCAGCGTGTCCCTGGCTGACCGGCCCAAAAGCATGATGCGTTCTGGGTCTTTCCGCGAACCCGGTGATGATGGTGAGCCTGCTCAGCAGACACCCCCACCCCCCCACTCCTGCCTGTGGGGGAGTCACCCAGCATGGCCTGAGATGAGACGAAGCTATCTGCTTCTACTGCACGCAATCTGTCAAGCTAAATGTCAGAAAGGCTTCTTTGGCGAAAAGGGAAATAGGGAAGAGTCCGTATGCCTCCATTTTAAATTAGAAAAGAGCTATATTAGGACTTAATGAGCTGACCCACTTTTTTTTTTTTTTTTTTGGTTTGGTTTGAGGTACTTCATTGTCTTTAGTGTTGTCAGCAGTGATGTATCATAGTACACTGGCCATTTTTCATCTTCAATCACACAATACTGTCGTTATCTACTATGATGTAGTATTGCTGCCTGCAGCCAAAGATAAAATGTTAGTCAACAGCATTTTTAAAAAGTACAGAGTTTTCATGAAGAGTCTATTTGTATTCACATTCCTCTCTTTCTCCATCTCTCCTTTATCAGTGCATGGCTCTGTTCTCTCTCTGGCATCCAATGCTTCATCAAACTATTCCTCGGTGAGTACAAACAGTCATGTCATGTAAAAATTGTTACATATATATATCACTTCTGTGCCTACAGGATTTGCTGCTTATTTCACAACAGGAAAAGTGTCTTTTATCTGGTTTACAGTAAATTGCTCTGTTTTCCCGAATATGCATTCAACCAAAGTGATCATTTAAGAGGAAAAAAAATGTGTGTGAGTTTTGGCGAGTGGAATCATTTTAGAATTCGCTCGTTGTCACTGTTGAGCTTTGACTGCGCCAATTCAGGGGAAATTGCTCGAATCATTTTGATTCATGGTCACTAGTCATGTTCAGCTGAAACTCATCAACAACCCCCACACACACAAAAAAAACCCAGTCTGCATTCTTTGGCCATAACAGCTTTTTGGGCCTTTGGTTTTTGATTACAACAGTGTTATTTCACATGATGATAAAAGGTCTTTCACCTCTTAATTCATAAGCCTGCCAACTTTTTTGTTTTGTATGCAGAAGCTTCGCCTACATATACAGGGTCTGTTTTTCTCTTTGCTTTAGCTTGATAATTACATGAGATGACCTCAAATCCTCCTCACTTCGTTGTTAAGAAGTTGATGATGACTTTTTGTCAAATGCAAGGTTATTGCAAACTGTCACTGAACTAGAACTCAATACACAACCTCATATTTCATGTCTGGCAAGATTTGAGGGGCACCTTTTTTTTTACACTGTTGAGCTGATTCTCCTAACTGCCCCTGAAGTTAATGCTATTCCCTTTTCCTCTATTGTTTATTTGCCCCCCCCCATGCTTTCTTTAGACTGAGGAGAGGATACAAGGGGAGGTAAGGCTACTGTTAAACTAACCCTGTGCTTTTTCCTTGACATTATCTGTCAGTCATTTCCTCTTCTCACAGGTCCATTCATCTTGTGTTCTTTTTTTTCCAATATTCAGAGAAGACTCCCACCATGATCTTTATCTCAGAGTTCCCAACTGGGTTCATTTTCTTTTATCTTTAATATTCTCTGTGCTTTGGCACCGTCTGCTTCTCTTTAATAAAATAAGGGCTTCAGACATCTTTCAGTGCCTGAAAGAAATTGTGAAAAATCCACTGCTCTCTCCATGCAGATATATAAACGGTTTATCTTCTCACCAAGATGTTTTCGCTCTTAGATCCTTGTTGTGATGCTACGGTAACAATAATTCAGCATAACTTTACATTAAGCACTTATGAAAAACTCTTAGCACATGCAATCCAAACAGGTTGGTGAGATTTTAAACACTTTTTCACTGGTTTGAAGGGCTGAGTGTTTTCAGCAATTTCTTTTCAGCGTTGCAAACCGGTCGTTTTCATATTTTGTTGTATGTGTGTTCTTTATTTGAGGTTACCTCATGAAAAATTCACAGTGCGACCGTATCCCATCTCTGCATTCTCATTACCAAAACCTGCATTAACATCCTCATAATTCTGTCAACACGGTCTTTTTGGCCAAGATGCGCTGCGTTTTCCGTTCTGCCTGGGCTCACTTTGCCTTCCTTTCGCAGCAAATCCGCAAGTTGAGACGCGAGCTGGAGTCCTCCCAGGAAAAGGTCGCCACCTTGACCACCCAGCTCTCTGCCAACGTACGTATGGTGAAGACTGATTGTCTTTTCTGTCTCTATCTATAAATGTCTTTAAGGGATTTTATGATTACAAAAAACCTTTTTGACCTACTTATATCTTTTTTTTTACCTTGTGATTGATAGAGTTAGACATGTCTGTCAGTGAAAGTTTTGGAGCTCTTATTTCATTTTCAGAGTGAAAACAGTTCCCTCTTTGGTCTTTTCTTTTGTCAGCTCATTTGTTAATGTCTCTGTTGGATACATGACAGATCTTACGGCTGGATGTGGATCCGTCCAGAAATGAAAATTAAGCATCCCGTGATCCATTAGTGCTGATTGAGTTTTCACCACAGAGCCCCGCTAGAAAATAGACAAACCAAGCAGCCGGTGTTGCAGATCTCCCAGTGGAGAGGATGACATGCGTGGGAAATGTGGTGTGAATGGATTTCCTGCTTTAAAACATTACCATAATCGAATGATCTAAGTATCTGAAATCCTCACTGACCGAAGAAAGAAGGGATCCCAGTGGGCAGCGTTGGCCGCTGATCCTCGGCTCTGGCATCAGCCCTGCACCGGGGGAGTGAAGACAACCGGCCTTAATATATTTAGGAGAGATTTATCACCCCATCAGCCACAGGGCACTCAGAGCAGCCATGCCACATTTCCAGTGCTCTCGCTGCCTCTCACATCGATGCACTGTTGCTATACTCCTTCAGCCCTGCCATCTCCTGATAAACCCCCATGTGACCTTAACCCTTAACAGTCGCTTTTGCTGCTCCCACTCTCGCTGCTTCACCTGAGGATTTGCTTTGCTTCTTCTAATAGTCTCACCCTACAGCTTCTAAATGCATGATTTTAACAGTTTTCAAAGAAGAGATGCATAAGGTGTCATCATTTTGCCTTGAAAAATGAAAAAAAAAAAAATTAACACAAAAAATCTGCAGTATGTGATGAGATCATTTGTATTTTCACATAAATCTTATTGCAACTACACACAAGCACGAAGCCTGGTCCAAAAGATAACCACTATAAATAACAGTGTGATGTTGTAATTTTTTACTTGAATTTTTACAACTAATTACCAGCTACCCAGGTCACCTCATGGAGGTGGGAGTCCATGTGTAGCTGTGTGGTGTGTCTATTTTTCCCTGTATCTACCTCTGTATCTGATTGTATGAGGAATGTGATCCCACCCCTAATACCACTGTCCCTCTCTTCCACTCTCTTGGTTTGTTGACTGCTGGACTCACTGCTGCCCCCTGCCTGCCTTCCGCTGACCCACACCCTTGGATGATGGGTGTAGCAGCTAGGCCAGGTTTGTTGGACTGTTGCCTCCAGATCCCTCTCCGCCGCTGTTTCGTGATTCTGAATGGACCTCAAGCTGACGAGTGGCTGTCACAGATCTTTGTTTGGCCCGCTGCGTGGCACAGCCTGTTCTCATAACCCACCTTGAAGCATGTTGACTGTTCCTGTTAGGTCTGCAGGGCAAGGATGCATCCTTACTTTTGAGATATATGTCCAAAAAGGAGAAAAAAATGGAAAAGGCGGTCAAGATAGAACAAGCTGTGAGCTGTACAGAAGATCTTTTTCACAGCAGCCATTAGAAGGCAAACACAGGTGTTGCTACTGACATCAATGAAGGTTCTGTTACATTCAATTCCAACAGGGTCTTGCTATTGTTCATGCAGGCTCGCTGGAAACATCCTGTGCTACACATAAATGGAGCAGAACCTTAATTAATTTCATTAGTAACACCTGTGTTGACCTGCCTTTTCATGTCAAAATGGCTGCTGTGAAAAAGGTCAATACAGAGCTTTCAGGTGGTTTAACACACCTTCAGGTGGCCAAGGCAAAGGTCCACACTGATAGAGAACACAATTTGCATTTCTAAAGTTATGACTCAACTGTTTCAACAGAATTCAACATACGAGGCTAAATTCTGTTTTGACTGCAAACTAACTGATGGTTTTGCTAGATCTGATCCATTTCGTGTTTAGATAATGTCAACTTGTTAGCTATTATAGCAAATCATAGTAGGTTCTCTGCTTGGCTAATCTTTTTGTCTTATCTGATTAGCATGCTAGCTAACATACCTAATGTACAGCAGTAGCATGTGTGGTGGCTGGTACAATCTTAGCATGTGAACACTGGTCGCAACCAATGTTCACATGCTAATACTGTACCAGCCAGTACTAAATCTGCTAATGCAAAGCTAGCTCATTTTTTTATACTCATTTTTTTAAGTTTAATTGAACTCACATTTCGCATTCCCGGTGCTATGAAGTATTTACCAGAGTTAAAGTTTACTCTGTCTATTAATTTAAAATTGGAAACTATTCACATTTAACAGATGCATCTACACCCACTCCAAAAAAACCTTTTCAGAGATATCTCTATTCTAGCCCAGCTGTTATATATTTTGTCATTTTCGCTCATAGCAATTTCTCCGCAGTTGCTAGGAGATTAGTGACCCAACTGCAACTCAATTATTAGAATGAAAAACACATTAGCAGTCCACAACACGGTGAGAGACATAGCCTAAAGGTCAAACATGCTACATCTGGTTGAAGAGGTTTGTGCCCCAGCGCCATGCAACCATCCCTCACCACCATCGCCCTAACCCCCTCTTTCATCTTTGACATCTTCCACAGCTGTCCATTACTCCATTCCCTCCCTCCTCCCCCAGCAGATGGAGAAAGCCATTTGCTTGATGTGCTGTGAGCCTGTGAGACTGCAGACCATTTTGATGCAGTCAGTGACTCATATCTGTCTGCTCTCTGCACCCCTCCCCTTTCCTCCTCTCTGTATTTCTCTAAAGGCTAATTTGGTAGCAGCGTTTGAGCAGAGTCTTGCCTTGATGACAGCGCGGCTGCAGACCCTCTCCGTTTCCTCAGAACAGAAGGTATCCTGAATGTTAATGAATGTTACACCACCTCTGACATTTTTCACATTTATTTGCCATTATTTTTTGTCATCTGAAGTAAAATAAAGAAATGAGCTCAACACTTTTTGTTTTTTCCTGAAGTATTGAAAGTTAAGTTTGAATATCAACTTTAAGTGTCTAAGTTGTGTAGCACTACGTACAAATATTGTACAGCAAATACACAAGAAGACGGTCATCTCATTACCTGCTCAACATTCAAACACTTTGTCTAGGTTCCTGTCAGTAAATAGAAGCAGGTGACACAGTTGTTCCGGAAATGAATTGTGGGTCAAAGGTTTACATTTTGGAGTGTCTATGTTTTCATCAGCCACTCAACACAACCTGTCAGCCGAGTAGAAATTGTGCACATTCCACAGTCCCTGGTTGAGAAGGATCTTTGCTCGGTTAAAGGTCTGTAATCTAGGCCACTACGGTTGCAGCAGACAAGTTGACAACAGACAAGTTGGGATCCTGTCTTCATTTGCATGTCTTCTCATCTGTAAACATGTACATATATCGGTGTTTCCCTCTTCAGGACTCTGAGTTGAGCGAGCTGAAAGACACCATCGAGGTTCTGAAGACCAAAAATACAGAGGCCCAGGAAATCATACAGGGGGCTCTCAGTACCCCTGACATCACGCCTAAAGGTAGGAGTCTTTTGTCCACAACACAATGGAGAAGTTACAGGGAAAAAACAGGTGTAAATGTCATTGACCTGTTCACCAAAGACATCCAAAGCTGGAGATGAGAGTTCCCGAAGGTTTTTCCCATCCTCAGTCCTCTCTTTTCCTTCTCCTTGCCCCCAGAGCTCCAGATCAAACGTCAGAACTCCTCAGAGAGCGTCTCCAGCCTCACCAGCACCACCAGCCTCTCGAGTATGGGCAGTCTCAAGGAGCAGGAGGCCAAGAAGAAGAAGAAGAAGAGCTGGGTGAGTAGGATGTACAGAGAGGCCAAATCTGGCTCTCAAGTTGTTTACGAATGCTGTCGGGTGTGTCAGACTTGTGTCTGATACTGGCGAGTGATCCTAGGTGTTTTTTTGGAGCACCAGATTGAGGATTATCACATCAGGAGTCTGAACTTTTAGGCACCCACTGTATTTTCTTATGTTGAAATACTACACTTATACATTTGTCTGTTGAAGGTTTATCATTCCCATATTCTCTTCAGGCCATCTGAGAGAAGAATGAAATGTTGAACCTGTAGCATAAAGTTAACAGTTTTTTGGTAATGAAATATGGTTATTCTTGTCAGCGACTATCAAATTTAACTATCAATCACTGATTTCCTCAGTTGTAAAATTGATGGCAGCTGTCTCTCTCACGAAAACCAAATTTACTGCTTGTCGAGATTGGCAGTGAGTTACTGCTCTCAGTTCTCTGTTTTATTTGGTCTGGAAACCCAGAAGCCAGTCTCTCCTTGACTCTGCTCCTGCCTGTGTGTGCGATTCTCCTCCTGTCCTGTTCCAAATCTTAATTAAGTATGACTCTGATCTTTCTCTCTCATGCTTTTCCTGTTTTATTTTAGGTCTTCGAGGTGAGTGACGGTGTCACAGCATGTAGAGCCCCGGTCCCCTTTTCCTCTCAAGCATGCATCCACTTTATGAGTCATACTTGTGAAACATTTGGAAAATCTGTCATATAAATCTTGATTCACCAATTTACTATGTGCCAAGATTTGAACATATTAAATTAAACCATGAAGAATGATTCAATTTATTGAGATAGTCTATCTGCCATTAAAGTTTTTCCATGGTAAATGAGCCATGCAGTTGGTGAATTAACTATTTTTAGTATTTATTTTTTTAATACATTTTTGCGTCTGTTTCTGAAAATTGCACTCATTTCTGGTGTCGCGTCACCTTGACGATCATGTGATATTCACCTATATGTTTAATAAAATGATTACAAGGAGATACTTGAAGGCTTCACGATTAGGATTAAGACAGGATTAAGACTATGCATCAACACAGCATATCACAGTTTCAAATTGTGACATGCTTCCTTCATTGTACTTTTCCCCCCTGACTGGTCTTCACCAGTTTTCAAGTTACACTCACTTCATTCACACTTTTCATTTACATGTGCTGTGCTTATTGTTGATTAAACTGCTTCAGTATTTTCCCAGTTCCATCCATTTAACCAGTAATACAATATTACACCAGAATACTTTTGGATTTTCATGTCTGTCCTATTTTGGATCAGAAAAGAGCACAAAACCAGAGTTGTAATTTAATTTCATCTCACCAGGATTAGAAAATGACTAGGTTTATTACTTACAAAAAGAAAAAAAGAAATTGATGCATCATCAATTCCTCTCAGTAGTATTGTAGGACTTGTATATACAATAACTGCATTTGCAAACTATTTTTATTGTTTGTTTAAACTGTGAATCATCAGATGGGTGGAGGTTTGAGGATTCACAGGAAATGATTTTGTAAACTTTTATGTGGTTGGCAACTAACTGCAGTTGCAACTCCATCTTCATCTGATGCAAGCACCTTAACACTTTTGAGAATAGTTTGTAAATGTTTTACCCAGGTGTAGTCTTCAGATATGTTGCTTATAATGAGCTTATTTCTTCTCTAACAGTTACGC